>JAJKFI010000002.1:51448481-51555201 GCA_029204185.1 Lerista edwardsae | reverse complement strand
GAGAGTGCGCCAATCTGAATTCATTATAGAGAGAAATCTCAAGTCCAAGCTCCTAAACCTGTTGTCAAAAAGTTAAGTTAGTTGTAACCCAGAAGGGTTGAATTCTATTCTCTCAAGGTCTGCAGGTGTACCCAAACTCTTTACAACTCCATATTTACATAGCATTAATTAAGCTCATTAATTAATCAAATAAAAAGCAATGGGTTCCAATATGTAATTTTTTTTCTTTTGTTCTGGCAGGGGTGGGGGGTTAACGTCAAGGGGGTAACATCGGCATATCTAAATATATTTTGGGGTAAAAGGTGAAAGAGTTCCCTGACCCCTGTCCTAAGGCCAGCCCTGCTCAGGCTGCTGCCTCCCAGGGTTTTTGCAAAGATGGAAGAGGTAGGGGGAAAATGGGCAAGAAGTGGGTTGCAATGGGAGAAAAATCAGGAGGGAGGTGGGATTGGCGGTGGGTCCCCAATCCATTACTTCAGTTATGTATTTATTTACTGGGTCACGGTACAAAAAAGATTGAAGACCACTGCACTAGGGTACAGGGTACAGCAAAAATCACCATATAATGGTTTTCACAGTACACATAACTAGGTCCCATATAAGCATATGAATAGTTTGAACTGTTAACCTTTTCTTTTTACACCTGAACAAAGATGCAAAGGAAACAGAGTTAGAAGGTCAGTTTTCAGAAGTGGCTCCACTGATGGCACAAATAGCCCATCAGTCCCAAAAGCAACTAGTCTGCTGTTGTTGCTCCCCACCACCATCTTATACGCCATAGTTAGTAACACGTCAGGTTACTAAGCACAATAGGGACAAGGCATAGCTGGCACATACACACTCTTCCAAAGTAGGAGGAGAGAGACCTTGTGGGTCTTTTGTACTGGGATCCCTGAAATGCTGGAGCCTCCACTGCCAGTTGTCACACACACTGACCATTTAATTATAGAATAAGAAGCAGTTCCTCAAAAACAGACAGGTGAAGAAATTCAACTAAATATAATCCAAAGAAGGAACAAACCAAACAGTGTAGACATGAACTACCACATCAGAGTGAAAGGTAACGGGATCTAGAGTTGATCTATCCATTACCTTATCTGCATGGAAATACTCCAACACAGATCCTCCCAGCTGCGTGGTTTTCATGCCAGCAACAAAACAATCTGGCTGGAAAACTCACAGGGCAAGCTATACCAGATGTAACAGCCAGGCTGAAAAGTTATTATGTGGAAGTGGCATCCCGCACAGATAAGGCAAGTCTACAAATTTTCCACAGGGAAATTTGCAGTGAGGAATAGAGCTACAAGGAACTTGTTTTATCCTATGTAAAAACAACAGAAAGCAAATTCATATGCAACTCTGGAAAACAGCATTATTTATAAGTTCAGGAGGTGGCACCAGATTTGTCAGAGATGCTTAAAGATAATTTACTTAAAAACTAGAGCTCAGAAATGTGTCTAAACCCTATTTATGAAAAAATACTAAAAATTCCAGCCTGTGAACAAAAAATGTGTTTACTATTTCACCCTCCTTTGACATGATGAACTCCTAACTGCGATGCAGGAATTGCTGATCACAACAAAAAAATAATTCTTAAGTAACAGTTATACGAATGAACAGTCAAGAAATTGTATTCTCAAGCACAGTTCAAACAAGACATGATGTTTACAGCACAAGCCCGTGTGTATTTCCTCTGAATTGCTCTGGGCTTTCCGACCGGAAGGTTGGGAGTTCAAGACTGCATGACGGAGTGAGCTCCCGTTGCTTGTCCCAGCTCCTGCCAACCTAGCAGTTCAAAAGCACCTAAAAATGCAAGTTGATAAATAGGGACCACTTCGGTGGGAAGGTAACGGCGTTCTGTGTGCTACGGCATAGAGTCATGCCAGCCACATGAACACGGAAGCTTGTCCTCAGACAAAATGCTGGCCCCACAGGCTTTGAAATGGAGATGAGCACCGCCCCCTACAGTCAGACTAGACCATTCGGTCGTGGGGAAACCTTTACCTTTTAAGTCCTATTGAGTTAAGGGGACGTACTCCCAGGTAAGTTCTTCAGCGCAGCTTCAGAGAAGCAAACTATCTGCTTCCCAATGGCAACAATTATTGCAACGGCATCCACAATGCAATCCTATGCATGACTACTCAGAAATAAGCTTTACTTAGTTCCATGGGACTTAATCCTACGTAAATATATCAAAGATTGTAGCCTGAGTCTATGGAAAGCAATACCCAGAATGCATGCACTGTTCATTTACAATAATCCAAATCTCACTCTGAGACTGAACTAGGTAACTGATCAAGGCTGCAATTCTAGACATACTTACATAGTCCCACTGACCTATGTATAGGATAATGCATAGGAATCCACTGTAAAAAAAAACTGGGCAATTTGTTTACTTTTAAACAAATGCCTAAGGCAGCTATTTTCACCTAGTGTTCTGGGCAGGGTTTGGAGAGAAGCATTTATTAGTAGGGCCATCAGAGGATGTGAGCCCCTGAGAGCAGCACAGTATACCTTGACAATTGTCAAAAAATTGTATCCCTTGACAATTTTAATGCTTTGTCATGATGACACGACAAAGGTTGAAAATCACTGGCCTAAGGCAACTAAACCTTTATTGTAACTGGTCAATCCAAAGATAACACACCCTTTCAATATTTTGTTAACCGTTTGCAAACTGGTGTTATACTTTAAGGTGGAACTAGAATTAGGAAGTATTACAAGTATTTGTTACAGGTTTATTGGCTAAGTAATTCAAGATCTTAGTATATGCTCAATATTCTCCAGTAAACACAGGACCAAAAAAAAGCTCAAAAGTGCAGGGTGAACCAAGCTGCATATTTTAATCTGTCTAAAGACTAGTAAAATTCCAGGAGAGGAGATTCCGTTCTTTAACCTTTGAGTAGTACAGATTAGTCAACCCCATCTAAAGCCATGGTGTAGAATCCTAAGACAACAAATATGCAGTAGTGGGTGTTCTTTCTACTGGTTTAAAACCAACCATTCAAATGCCTAACTACAGAACAGAATGGAAAAAAAGCATTTCAAAAGTAAGAAAATTAATGTTAAATCACATACATGTGCACATGTGTAAAAATACTTTAAGACAATTCTTATTTTTTAACTGCTCTGAATTTTGCAGAAAGCATGTTAAGGCAAAGCCTACACTTGTAATATCTTAAAACTGAAAACACAATACCAACTTTTGACTGCTTCATGATATAAAAAGCAAGCCGTGTATGACGCACCTGCCCTTTTAAGAAAAAGCATTATAAATATAGTGCAATAGATCATGCACTATATTTATTATTATGGATCTGATAGCCAGTGTGGGATTGGTATGTCACCAGAGGGAGTAGAAATACATCCCATTACCGACTGGAACCATCCATATCCAAGTCCACAAATAATCATGTACTTGCATTTTGTGCTTCCCACACCCCAAGCTCTGTAACCTGCTTAGTTCTCTAAACTATGAATATTTATTACTCCTTCCCCCAATTTATATCCATTCATGGGAAAACAGACTGAGAGCACAATCCTGAGCACTCATTGAGCCGGCACAAGTGTCTTGTACCAGCCCAGGTATGTTGCAAACGTGCCATAAAGTACATCTGCGGTGACTTAGGAGGAGATTGAGCCAGCGCACGGACAAGCACTGGCTTAGTGCCACCCGGAACAGTAAGGAAGCGCTGGCCAATGGCTGGCACATGAGGGTGGGTGGGGAAGGCAGGACTGTGGGCGGACGGACCAGCCTCCAGCACTTAGGTCAGATCTTAACCCCTGTCCCTGGTCTCACATGGGCTTCTTGGAGTTGTGTCAGCGATTTCTATGGTGCAGCTCTGAATAGCCCTATCGGGATGGCTGTGGCACAACATGGGGAAAGGGAAATAAATTCCCGTTACTCCGAGTTGTGTCGCGTGCAGCCCCAACCCAATGTTAGACAGGCAAGTAGGCTTCCCTGTTCCAGCACCATTAGGACCCAATAACTAGCTCTTACTTCTAGAGATTTCTAGGCATATAACTTAGTGATATGCCTAGTGACAAAATAGTGACCCCAGTTAAAACAAAATATAATTTGCGTTTATATACACCTACCTGCTAGTACAGCTGGGCTCAAATCATGAGCAAGTACTAATTTTTTAAATAAGCAAAGCCATCTTTGACAATTTTCTAACAGTAAGATACTGAGACAGTTGCTGCAGTTCAATAATTAGGGCCTCATGTAAAACATGATTATTAGTTATTTAAAACAATTTTCCTGTTAAAAGAGAATAGCTATAAAGTGCAAATATTAAATCCAGAGTTCCATCAGTCTCCTTGAAGATTTAAGTTTTGCTATAGATTCTTCATATTGAGCTTTTTTTTATTTTCAACTATGAATCATTTGTGGTGTTTCATTAAATGTGACATATCCTCTTTCACTACTTTTCTGACTGGCTGGCATAGCCACCGAGCCTTCTGTACTGCACTCGAATATATTGCACCCTGTGTACAATAATTACAAGCTACCAAAATATTTATAATTTGTAAAGCTTCAACAAATATGAAATCTATTTTTAATAGTTTTTTTAATTTGAAGTGTTTATAGAACAAACTAGTATATACACATATATGCACGTTTTGTATAGACCTTACTTTATAGCAGGGGTGGCCAAACTGCAGCTTTCAAGTCAAACATGGTTCTCTGATTACAATGTGTGGCTCGCAGAAATATGCTGTATCACATTTAATATAAGAGATAAATGAAAAAGTGTTCAAGCCTTATAATTATTTACCAGGTATAAATTGAGAATCTACTGGACTAAAAAAAGTTCATGTGAATAAATATATTTAATAATGTAAATGATTCTTAAATATTGCGGCTCTCAATCTGAATGGTATGTGGCTCTTAAGTTAGGTCACTGCTGCTTTATAGCCTCTATTCTGGCTTGGTGAAAAGCACGTATCCTTAAGAATCAGTAATAATTTCTACTACTGTTTTATGAGATGATGGGGGGATGGGGGGAGAGAGAGAGAGAACCACCTTAAACCAAAACACCGATACCACCCTCAGGTTCCACAGAGGGACATTTGTAATGCACATGCAGAACGTTTTTCTTGATTACATTACTGAATGGATGGATGCAATGGAAACAAAAGTGCATGATATAGCTACAGGTAAAAATGCTTCATTGCTTCCAATGGGAAAGATTTAATCAATCAATCACTAGTATTTATATACCGCTTTTCAACAGAAAGTGGCTTACAGGCAAATAATAACATTAAAGTTAAGTGGCTCCCTGTCCCAAAAGGGCTCACAATCTAAAAGAATGGAGAACACCACCAGCAACAGCCAGGAGAAATACACTGTGCTGGGGTGAAGAGGGACAATTGCTCTCCTCCTGCTAAATATAAGAGGACACCACTTGAAAAAGTGCCTCTTGCCCAGTTAGCAGGGGTTAAAACACATGCTTAACACTTCCATTGAAACTAAGTGCTTTACTATGCCTGGGCTGTGCTTAAAGTTAACAAGTTACAATATACCAACGAGTCAGATTTCTCAAAGGCCTTTATAGTAATTATGAGAACTGAATAGTGAAAGCAACCAATATCCCTCATAAACTATTAAAATAACAATTGCTAGAGTTAGTAAGCTGGCATACCAGCTATAGAATTACAGTGCTATATACTCTCCAGATTTAAAAAAGCCTGTAAGAATTTTTTTTCCTGTCAAATTATGTTTTGTTTTAAATCAGAAATACAAACTGCATGCAGTTAGGTTCTCAGAATAAGTCAACTTGTTTCACAATAATTCAATTATAGCACATTTTTACTTTTAAGGTTTTTTTGGTCTCTACAAAAAGTTTATATATATATATATATACACACATTTTAAAAATCTACCATTTGCAGAGAAAATTAAAATCCTCTAATTCTTTAGTTATAGCACAAGCATGCAGTCTTTCCGAACTTAATCTGATCAAGCCACACCCACATCCTTCAGGGTTTTATCTTTTTACCAGCTAACAAATACCACTTTTGTTGTTAAAAGCTACATTATGTTCACATTCTGTTTGTTATAGATTTAAGGAGATGTTATAGATATCTTAATTTAGAGTAGGACTTGCTATTACACTAATAAACCCACTGAATATGAGAATAAGAAATATCAGGGTGAAAAATGTAGGAAGGAGATATTTATAAAAATCGTGTTCTATTAAGCGTGCACAATACTTTGGACATGCTCCATTAAAAATGTAAGCATTTATAGGTGTACTTGACTTCAAAATGAGAGCATGTTTGAAATGTACTTGACTTAAAAAAACACATGGGAATGCAAAATGCTTAGCTTGACTGGATTATGCAACCAGTTTTTAGAAATGATTAGCTTCCATTAAAATGGAGACAAATGTAAGCAAAAGTTTAAGAACAAAATTTTTCATGAGAAAAAATGGATTTCTAATCGCACTAAAATATTAACTCAAATGATTTGTGACATTCATTGAAAAGTTCAAATTTAAACTTGGCAACAGCACCGCTGGCTTAATTTTTATCCACCTTGGTTGCAAAAATAAAGAAAATCCACTTCAAAAAGTTAAGTAATTTTAAAAACTGCTAGAAAATAAATTGTGAAATATAAAATGGATTAAAGAAAAACCTACAGATTAAAGAACTAGATTATAATATCTGCATCCCCCTTAAAACCCATTATTTGATAATGATGTCCCATTATCAAATAGATGGTGTTTAAAATGCTCTTCTTTGTAAAAGAAAGGACCTGGGGAAAAATAGGCTTTTGAAGTAAAGCATTCCCAATACTGCACAAGAGATTGTGTACTTTGGCAGTTATTCAAAGAACTGCATCCGCAGGTAGAACTTTCAGAATCTACCTTCCTATTGAAGGTGCCCCCTTAAGGTTTTTTCTTTTGAGAGAGGGGAAGATATTGCAAAATTAGATTTAACATGGCTGCATGTTAGGCTACTATTGAAAAGGAAACTCGACAGCCACACCTCCATGAACCAAGTTCCTTCCATGCATGCACAAGATTTTCTGATATTCTGACCAAGATTTCTCAGTTTTGAGGGACAAGAACTAATATCCCCCAGGACTAATGTCTAACAAGTCATAACAGATAAGATCTCTGGCTCTTATGCAATTCTTTAGCGCATCAGAATAATCTATTGAGCCCATCTGAGTGATATAATGTATGACAATTTAATGCATTTTATCTAAGTGTCATCCTATTTAAATATCAGAAAATAAAGTGATATGTTCTTTCTGCTGCACTGAAAAGATTTAAGCCCTTTTCCTTATTCTAATTCCTGTGCCTTGCAAAAACCTGTCCCTCCAAAATGAGGTACTTCTTAAGCAGCATTCCTGTAGGCAAAGGACCTGCTGCCAGAAGGTAAAATCAGCAATTCCCCTACCTCCCCCAGTGCATCATAGAAGCAGCAGGTGGATACAGAATGACCTTGCTGAATCTCTATAAAGTTCTTTTCTGGTCTCACCTTATTTGGTGTTGCTACACACCAAAATCTCACACACACTGTTCTGTTCATCAACATCCAATGTGTCTGGGAACATTTGCCATTTAGCATGAAAGTAAATGATCTGGCTCAATTTCTTTGAAAGTGTACAGCTAGACAGATATTCGTATTTCACTATAAAAATATAGCCAATGTGTCAGTAACTAACTTCTAATTACCACACTAATACAGCTTGTCCCAACATTATGAGCAAAGGAAAAGCAAACAAGCAAAAAGTAGTTGTTTTTTTTAAGGAAAGTACATAAGAAATCAAAGTACACACTCATAGGTAGGAGAAAATACCTAATTGTAAATCAACTTGTCGCCACTATTATATAAAGCAGTTAATAAGCACATTTGTTCAGAAAATATCTGTATTACAAGCGGAAAACTTGATTTAAAATTGCTTTTTACCCAAATACCTGGTTTTTAATTGCCTTGATTTGCATCAAACCACCTGCCTTCAAGTATTCTAAACATCATCATACATACAGTAAGCTTCATAAAGAATCAATGTACTTCAGTTACATTTAACTATGCCATATTTTTTAGCTTGAGCGACTAAACCTGCAAATGCACAATAGAAAATGGCTTGGAAACAGGCAAGGTGGTATGCCAATATTTTAGTTAACACTTTGCCCCCCCAAAACAAATTTCTTTCAGACTCAATGCACAATCACTCAATATGTCATACACTACACAGGTATACCCTTGCTTGTAGGTTAAACTTTTTGTGGGATAGTACTACTGAAACTGTATTCTAGTGGGACACATTGTCATGCTGTCTCCAAGAGACATTATTCAACAGGGCAATTTTTTTAAAAAAGTTTAGTCTTCAAGAAAGCTTCATAATTTCCTCATTATGCCAACTGAAATGTACTTGGGTATGAAAAATTTATTATGAAGTAATTCATCTCAAACATCCACTTGTTGCTGTCACCTGTTCATTGTATCAAAGATTTTGAAAAGTTAGGAATCAGTTAACTTTGTTACTACTGAAGTTATATTATCAAACTACACATTATCACAACAATTATGTGATTCAGTAATAAACCTGTGGCTTTTTAAAAAATAAGGAATTCCAAGTAAAAAGGTTGTACAAGTTTTACAGGTATTAGTATTTACGCATCCAACTACTGCCATTGTTCTACAAGAAATTACATTATCTTATTCTTAAGGATACTATGTCTTATAAAAGCATGACTAAGTTAAAGAAATCTGATCCTTTGCTTGTGTGGTAAATAAAAGAGGCGGCATCACTAAAAAAAGAAAAAAATTCAGTACTTGCTGTATTTGTATATGCACAAGTGTATCCTTTTAAAGTATATGAATATATCAGAACACCTTCAGTACAATAGGTCATCACAGAATGCCTTGTCTATACATGGGATTTTATACATGTAGGATGTCCAAGTTCATTTTCTGCAATTCCTTATGATATTGGGCATTCCCAAAGATTTCCTGTTTCAGAAACAGCTTGTTGTTACATGAGAGTGAGCATGTGAACTCCACCACATAGCTCTTTGCAACTCTTCAATGCTTCCTTAAATTGCACAACATCCTAAAGATTTAAATATTCCAAATTTAGAGGTAATATTACATGGAAAAATCTGTATTTTATTTGTTTTAAGTTTATTTGTTCTGCTTATCTCAAAAAAGTTACATGGTGTAAGAATTTCATAGTTCGCCAATATTCAGATTTTTTTTAAACTGACAATTTTTAAGATGTTAAGATTAAGATCTGAATTTAAAAAATTAAATTCTTAAAAAATATGAAAAGCTAAATTTTTCACACAATTGTTTGCTATATGATTGATACGGGGATTTAGCCATTATCATGAAACAGAAAGTGGAATTTAGTGAATACCAAGTTACATACATTTCTCCCCCCCCCGCCCCCAAGAAGAGGAATTGTTTTTGCTACATGTGAAACTTTAAGCAGGATGAACAGTGTATGCCTGCTTTTAAAGTCTTATAAACCAGTAATTTAGACACTATCTTCTGCTGTTATAAAAGCAAATTTAAACGATTTGTAAAAGCTTATTCAATGAGGTGGAACCATTATGCATTCAGTGTTCACACAGTAGTTAATTTCAGATACATTCATGCCTTGCTTTGTAAGGAGATGTTGAAAAAATAGGGCAATATTTATTTCAGTCATACAGTTAATTCTCTACGTAAATGCATAAACATCCCACATAAGGAGAATAAGGAACGATGTTGCTTAATCCCTGCCACGCTTAAGCAGCACAATAATACTGGGGCTAATATTATCTTTACTACACCAATATTTACGTGCTGCTACAGCGGAACAAGTATAACAATTGTTCTACATGCTTGCCTATCTACAACACAACGCAATACCAAAAATTTCAGCTGATTCTTGTCCTTAAAATTCTAAAGCAGCAAATAATGACTTGCATATTTACCATGACATACAAATCATGATGTGCTGCTAGGGCACCTTAAGGCTTCCAAAAGGAAAGATTAATCACAATACCTAAATAAACGTATGAAGAAAATTTAATAAATAAAAATTATTCAAAGAATTACCTGTAAAATTAAGAACCTATTATGGTCTAAGTCAATCCCATGACTCCGAAGCAGAATCCCAACATCTTTAAATGTTGTTTTCTTTCCACTGATATGGTATACTGAAGAATTATCTTTGTAAGCTGTTCTGGAAACACAGAAATTGCTGTTGGGAATGACTTCATAATCATCTCCTTCCTGTTTTGAAGGAAAATAAAATCAGAAAAGCAATTTTTAGTATTAAGCCATAGGTCTACCTTGAATGTCAAATAATTTCACTCTCCCAAATCTATGGTACCCTAGGTTTACAGCTCCTCTACAGCCCATAATTAATTTTATAACATGTGCATTTATTAGTCATGCTAATATTTTGCAGTCAGATGTCTTGAAAACAGAGGACCTCTCAATATTGTCTGTAATAGAAAGATTTTTAACAGCCTCAGGTGTAGCCAATTTCTATACACATTTTCTCAAACCGAAGCTCCATAGGACTTTGACCAAAGTGTCCCTGGGACTGAAGTCTGAGACTGCCTACCCCATCTTGTATTTAATTACAGAAGCTTCTTTCCTATCTTCTTCCAATCAACATACAAAGGAAAGTCCCCTATCACAGTTCAGTGTTACTCCTAGTTTTCAAGCAAGTAATCTTTAAAAACTTGAATATTTATATTTAATGATTTTGAAAGAGAAGCTCAGAAAAATCCAGACATATATCCTAAATTCAAAAATAACACATTTTGTTTACTAGGTGTGGACTTAAGTAACTTTCTGACAAATCACAAACACCACTTACTTAGCTCTCAGAAATTCAAAACTATTTTAATGATATCTTCACACACCAACTAACATTTAAGAAGCTGTTTTATCCTTCTGGTATAATTTCTTAGATTCATTTACTATAACAACTTAGAAAAGTCACTTCTTTAAAAAGTGGTTTAGTATTAAGACAAAACTAAAATGATACATTAGGTACAATAGGTCTACTGGCTTACTTTATTGTCTTAAATACATATTAAAAGTATATATCTCAATTTTTAATTAATTGTGAAAGGATTTAAGATTCTATGCTCAGAAAAAATATAATTAGAAAAGAGAGAACACGTCCACACACAACTGCCTCTTCAGTTGTGTACAATGAACCCACCTACACTCCCTGAACCACCACACACAGCATGCTTTCCTATGTGGACTGTTAATTCAATAATGATTTGTTGAAATAGTTTTATTTAATTCAACACGTGTTTTGGATTGATTTTTTTGTTCTTGTTAACCTTTTATCAAGGCACAAACATGGAAAGAATTTGAATTCAGCTAAATAACGTTGTAAAAGTAGGTGTAAAGATTTGCAAATCTTAAGCCTTAAGCCAATATGTAGTGCCTACTAGGTCTGTAATTAATAACCCAATCTAGAACCAGTTTGAAAAAATACATTTTAATATAAAATATGGAAGAATGATTACTTTAAAAGGCCTTCCACAGTACACTTGTGCTTAAACACACACACGCACACTAACAAGCCTGAAACATTAAAAAATCAATTTCTGTAACATTCTTTATAATATGCACCTCTAGTTTAAACATAGATTAAGACCAAGAAATTTAAGAGTAATGCAAGTCCCATGAGTCAGAATCAGGAATGACAAATGTTCAAATTAAAATACATCTATGAAGCAGAAAATGAACACCAACACATCCAATTCTTTTTCTCTATTTCCAGTAAAGAACTAGAAATGCTCAACATTTCCTCTTACTACATTTATTCTATCCTAAGGCAATCAACAAAATATTAAAAATTCACAGAGGATTAGTTTCTGAATTTTCCGATCAATAGTTCAATTTTCCTCCAATAAAACAAAACATACCTTGTCAATGATCTTTTGAAAATGAACTTCTACAGTACAACTCAGGATATCTTTATGTTCATCAGAATTATGAATCAGAACTGAAAGCTTTTTAGATCTTATTTTTTGTGCCCGATAACCAAACACAAAAAGCATGGAATCAATCACATTAGATTTTCCACTGCCATTTGGTCCAATAATACATGAAAAACGCTGTATAATAGGGAAAAAAAGCACTCAAGTTTAATAGCTACTAGTAATTATACTTCATTGCTTTGTGGACAGTTTAAAATACTGTTACACCTAGTGCAGGAAATTGTGAACTACTGCAGAGCTTAGTTTTTACAGCCAAGGGTAAAAAGTACAACCTATTCAAAGACACCAGCAGTTAGCTCAAATTTCTAAAGGTTATCCTATGAACTCTGCAAAATGAACAGAATCCAGTACATGGAATGGTACAAGAAAACATGTTCATAATTCTTATCATAAACCTTACAAGAATATAAAAGTATACAATGTAATTAAATCATTTATCATTTTTCAGAGAAACCAATAAGGAACCAAAACAGATTTCGTCTACTTTCAGCTGCATGAACGCCACAGAAAAACAAGATCTTAAAAGAAGAAGTACAGACAATAGTATTTCTGACGCTTTCATGTAAACTTCCCTCCCCCACATGTTGGCTGGCAACATGTAGTTCCACTTTACTGTAAGCAGAACAGTCAGAAGAATATCTTACCTCAGTTTAGAAGTCACTTAAAATAGAAAAGATACCTTGTGAAATGGTCCTAGAATTTGCTCCCCAGCATAAGATTTGAAGTTCTGGTTTACAATGTGAGTTATCATGAGACGAGGAGCTCCTGCTTCATTGGTCATTGCTGGAGGTGGGGGAGGAGTGATGCTACTCAAAATCTCTTCTAAACTTCGATCGTCAACTACTCCATCTGAGACTGCTAGAGATACCCAAACACAAGCAGAAAGACACACACACTTTTTAGTGACTACAAATCTTTTAAAAACATTTAATCTATGGAACAAAAAAAGGTACAAGCTAAGAAACCTGCTTTTCTACACACTACTATGGGGGAATCAACGTATTACTATCCATAGGTTAGTAAGAAACAGATCTAAATGAGCCTCTTGTTTACTAGTGGACATGCTATCATCACAGAACAATATTCTAAAACCAAACCAACACATTTCAAAGTGATACGCATTTCAAATAGATATTACCATCACATTTCATCTGTGCAAATCCAGGAAAACAAGCAAATCTTGCTAAAGTCTTGCATTTTCAAAGCTTAAATGCATGGTTAAGGAGATGGTGTAGGGATCGCTGCACAATGCCCTGCAAGCTGTATTGACAGCAGCAGCACTATTCCTCAAAGACAGGAAGTTTGTCATACACTCACACACACAAAGCTAGCCACTTAGATTTCAATAAGACATAGAACTTTAACGCTTTGAGGCAATCTTTTCTTTCAGTAATTGTCAGGTATCGTTTTTCAGATATTAACTCACTTGCCAATAGAAGTCTAAATGCCTTGATGACAAATGTATTTTGCTGCCTAATACTTCCTTTTATGTAGTAATTTTTCATTACAACACATGCACCTCTGACATCAATACAAGCTGTAAGTGCCTAAACACACACAAGCCACTCTTCACATCACCTCAAAATTATCTGTTTAAACCACTGGTTGCTATCCTGGCATAAGGTAGAGTACAGACCAAGAATAATTTAACATTGGAAGATTGTGAGACATTGCTTTTACCATCAGTTTTACCTGAAACATTTATAATTTATGTGGAAACCATTGCAGAAGGAAAACTGGATGAATCCTAACTTTAATAAGGTTACCTCCATGGGCACATTTTTAAGTCAAGAATACTAGAATAAGAGACTGACCTTGCTGAGGTACTTCAGTGGTGTGCATATTGGTTTCTTTTTCAGCTTCCCCATCATTGGAGTACTCCTCCAAGATCTCAGTGCCTTTGCAATGGGCTGCTGTAGATATTTTAGTTCTTTTGCTTGGCATGATTTCTGTAGCCTGTTCCAGTTCCAAAAAAGCCAAAAGTACAGAAGAACTGTATCTTCTCTGCTATTGCAAACAAGAAAACCCAGTGACCTAGATATTGGGCAAACTACCCCTTACAACTTAGTATTAATCTACGATCTAGATGAATTTTGCAGATTTTGCTATTTATGACACAGGAATAACTTCAGCCTCGCAGGACACATTTGTGTACAGTAATTTACAGCTACCATCTGCCTTACTTTAAAGCAACTAGGTTGATAGAAAACAAAAAAATAAACTCCCTTATGTAATTAAGCACAATTGTCAGGTGCAGTCCGTAAACTGTTATTTTTCAATATACCAGTGCAACCACCAACATTTCATCTGCATTATCAAATTATTCTATTTAGGTTTAATATTCTCAATTAGGCCAGTGCTATTCAAACAAATTCTTTTAAAAAGTGGTCACTAAGTGCAAATTCACTATTTTCTTTCAATAAATTATGGTAAACCATAAAACTAAATGAAAATTAAATTTAAATATTAATGCCTAATCACAAACCCCAATATGAAGCTCCAGAAGTTGATATATAAAATTAGAAACACACAAGCACTCTCACCAGATAGATAATGGCCGATTTATTTTCATAACCAAAAGCAACAATACGTTACTGTAAGAAAAAGCCCTACAGTTATTTGCCACCAGATAAAAATGCTTGATCCAATATGAAAAATGTTCTGTATCTGTGTCTTTCCCCCTTTTAGGAGTAGAAGTTACTTATTAATAACCACTTTGTGGTAATAGCCAATAGTACACTTAAAAAATTGATACATCCAAAGAAATCTGACAGATTGCATTTTAACTGTTAAAGTAGGTAGATTTTTAAAACGAAGAACTGCTTTAGTTTATGCATGTGATCATTTTATACCTATTGTGGAAAATTAAGGATCCTCGTAAGTAGATCAGACTTTTATCAACCACCCTTCATAAATCCATCACCTCCTTCCCCCCTTTCCAGCTTGCAGCCAATGAAGGGGATCAAATTAGTGTTTTGCTAAAAGCACTTACAAACCCACTGCCAAATATCACTCACCAGGGTCAGGCCGCCACGAAATCAAAACTCTACTCTGGGCTGAATGCAAACGTTTTAAAAATAAACGGTTTGGCGTGCTCTGCAAGACTACATTGGAATCAACCACCCCCTCTCGAGACTTTGATGTACGCTCGCCTTTTTCATCGGATAAAGTTACTACAGCAATCAACTGATTTTTTTTTTAAACAGAACTTCATCGCTTTAATGGACTAAAAGCCCCGAGTCATGCAAAATATTGTCTTATGGGAGGAAGGGGGAAATTAGTATTACCTTCCTCACCAAACTGGACATTCTGACAGCCCACCCCAAACCGGGGTTGAAAACTCTTGTGCAAGAATGAAAACCAGGCAGTTGACGTGGTTTTCTCGATTGCAACGGAAATACCAAAACTTACCGTCTTCCACCCCAAAACCCCTCTCTAAGGTGGGGTCGGGAACAGGAGAAGGAAGGAAGAACGGGCGGTTAGAGCAAAAAATTTTAGCTGCCGCCTTTTTACTCACAGGATAAACGAGAAAGAAAACCTTCTCGCTTTTCAGCTACATAAATTTCTGTCTTTCTCACGACGGTCAACTATGTCGCAGCCACGTCCGCTTACCGTACGAACAACCTCACCATCTGGTTTAATCACAGGGAGGGAAGCTTCCCAAGCAGCTCTCCCGGCAAAAGCAAGAACGGTCTGTGGAAAGAGCCGCTCACCAGGCAATTACAGAATACACCACCCCCACCCACGAGCAGACGTAGTACCTGGGGAAACGGGACCAAGCACTTCTCCGAGCAGCAGCTCCAGAAAGCTCCGTTTCCTGCTTGCAGCCTTGGCGGCTTCTACACTCGAAAATGGCGCCCAAACGGCAAACTCGAAATGAAATTCGTTAGAAAAGCGCAATGCATGCTGGGGAAATAAAGGGGCCGTCTTCCCTTAGGTTTGAAAGGAGGAAAAAAAATAATGAAAAATTCTCCCGCGCCGCCATCTTGGTTTCCGTTATTTAGCGGAAAGGTGACTGAAAACGTTTTCGCGTCATGTTCCCCTTGGCATTTTTTAAACAAAGAGACTGAATGAGAAAACAAGCAAGCAAACAGCAAATCGCATGCTTGCGTTTATTTGGGGGAATAAAATAGAAACAGCCCAAAAATAACGAGGCGGGGGAGGGAGGCAGACGCTTTCCTGAGTAGGCGGGCGGGATGGGTTACCTAGCAACGCGCAGAAAGTTCACGGCGTAGCAGGCGAACCGAGAAACGGAGTATTTTTTTAAAAAGAAGAAAAATTCATTTTCAAATCTTTATTTATACAACGTGCATGTAATGTGACAACAAATTTGACAGGACAGCCTTCTGACGTCAGGGTTGGCGTCACGAACACTGGGAGGGTCAGCGAGGTGGGAAGAAGAGTCACAAAACTTCGCGGGGGGGAGGAGGAGGAAGAAGAAGAAGAAGAAAAAGGAGTCGAAGGAGGTTGCTGGGGGTTAGGAATCGGAAATCTCGCGGGAAGTAGCTATAGAGACCGAACGGCTTCGCATCGCAGTTGGCAACCGAGCGGAGGCGTCAGTTCTATTAAACTGAAGGAAGGCGCTCGCCACAAGCTGGAGCACCTGGGAGTTGGGAATATTTGACCTACATTGGGAATCCACAGCCAAAAATCCTGCCCCAAGGGAGGACTGCACGCTTCCCTTCATCCCGAGTTCCACAAGGTAAGCGTTGTGTTCTTTGACCGGCCGCTCATATTCACAGGTGAAAAGCAGAGAAGCCAAATGCTTTGCCTCACGCACCTGAACGGGAAGGAACATAGCGAAGTGATGGAACGGGCGGGTGGTCCACGGAAGGTCGTCAGTCCTGCGTTTCCAAACCAAGGTGACTTGCTGCGACTTCTTATGGAATGCCTGGGGCTTCAGAGGGGCTTTGGGGGAGTTAGAGAATGGTATGGTGGTGGAAGCATCGGTGGCCTTTTGCACTTCATAGAATTGATGTGGGATGGAAGGGACCTACAAGGTTATCTAGTCCAACCCCTTGCCTGTGGCAGGAAATCCTCCTAGAGCATCTCCAGCAGGTGCCTGTCAAGCCTCTGCTTGAAGGTCTCTAATGAGGGGGAATCAACCACCTCCATTGGCAATCTGTTCCACCGTCAAACAGCCCTTATCAAGAAATTCTTCCTGATGTCTGGCCAGAATCTCCTCTCTTGCAGTTTGTACCCGTTGGACCTAGTTCTACTAGAACAGTTTCTCTTCTCCCTGTGATCTGACAGGCTTTGCAAACATTACAAAACCCTGATTAGATAGTCTGGTTTGCCACAGAGGCAATAGTGGAATGAGTATAGGTAGTACCCACCATGAGCCAACGATGCCTCTCAAATCATTTTTAGTTCTGAAAGGCTTCAGTCCTATGCACGTTGTCGAGTGAGTGTGTCAGTGGAACTAAGTTCTGAGAAAACTTGCATTTGGACTGGTCCAAGAAAAAAAATCATATTGCTTGTCCTCTGTTTGAGAAGCCACATCAAATTGTTTTTTAAACTGATTTCTTCATGTAATCATTTTCAAAACCCTGAAAATAAGGGGAGATATATATGGAGAGATTTCAGGATTATGAAGCTGCACTGATGGTTTTTGTCAGGGTGGTTGTCGGTAGCATTTGAACTGAAACTCCACAGTTAGATACATGGGGAAGTTAATATTTTTGTTGAGAAGCGGAATAATAATAATAATAAAGTGCATCCTATGCAGTGTTTTTGTTTGCAAAAGTGTTTAGTGAAATTGCGTTAGAATTTACTTGTTCTCACAAATTAAATGAATTCCTGGCTTTTGGGATGTACATGTATCCGATTCTGGAATAGTCAGGGTCGTTACAGATTTGCAGTTGTATTTCATTTGCATTGTAATAAAAATTACAATGAGAGAAATGGACCCAAGTTTCAAGAGACATTCAGGTTGTGGTGCATTCAGTGCTGAAAGGTCTTACTTTTGACAAGAGATATGTTTTTAATGAGGTTCTAACTCTGCATCTTTTGTATCACATTAACAACTGGGAACCAATTTCAGCTTTATGCATGCATATCATACATGTTCCTGCCAAACTAGCAGTTCGAAAGCACATAAACATGCAAGTAGATAAATAGGGACCACCTCAGTGGGAAGGTAACAGCGTTCCGTGCGCTACGGTGTATAGTCATGCCGGCCACATGACCACAGAAGCTTGTCCTCAGACAAACGCTGGCTCTACAGGCTTAGAAACGGAGATGAGCACCGCGCGCTACAGTCGGTCACGACTAGACCACTCAATCGTGGGGAAACCTTTACCTTTTTATCATACATGTAATAAACATGTTATTTTGCCCTTTGTACAGAGCATAGCAAATACAATATTTAACCATAAGTTCACACAGGAAAGCTTAACATAAATTTCAGTATCACACTCTAAAATGTGGAGTGCTGAGCTTCATGCTCAGGTAGATTCAATAGCCCATTGAAGGGGCGCTGGCCTATAATAAAGAGCATCAGCTATAGTCTTGTTAAACTTATTACATACTAGCTGTGTTTTTGTGATTGGAGGAGTAATTGTTAGAATAACAATGTGAACATTTTTTCTGCATTTTCAGTACTTATTGTATGTGAAGTGGAGATTCAAAACCACATGATTGCTTGCATGAGGGGATGACAACCAGGGGATGACAGTAATACCTGAAATTACAGGTGAGAGTATATATAGCTAGTGTAATGTACCATCTGACAAACTGAACTGTGAATTCCAACATTCCCCAGTTTAAGGCTTTTCTGTTCCATGAATTCTCACTAGGTGGCCCTGAGCAAGCCAGTGGTTCCCAACACTGGCTCCCTTGTAGCAATATTGGGATAATAATACTTACAGGGTTGTTGTAAGGATGTCATAAAAATGAAACATGTGAAGTGCTTTGCACACTATGAAAGCACTATACAAATAATGAGTACTAGCCATTTTAACCCAGCGTTGCCCAGGTAACAAATTATCCCAAGTGAGAACGTGGACTCAAACGGCATCGGGAGCATCGCCATTCGTCTCGGCGGCCCTGGAAACTACGCATCTGACACTGATTTCGGCCGTTTTTGACCATTTTCACGTGGGGCCCCCTCCATACCCCCCCGGGGGCGGTACAGGGCCTTGACCCTTGCAGTGTTTGTCACCAGGCCGCCAGGCATCCACATGCTGAGGTTGGTGACGATACAGATCAGACACCGATTTTGGCCGTTTTTGACCATTTTCACGTGGGGCCCCCCATGTACCCCCACCCCCAGGGGTGGTTGGGGGCCCTGCCTCCCGCAGTGTTTGTCACCAGGCCACCAGGCATCTGCATGCCGAGTTTGGTGCTAATCAGTCCAGGAGTTCCAGCGTGGCATCTCAGATGTTTTGTTTCGTACCCCTTCTCGCCCCCCACACTGGGGGGACGAACCCGGACTCCAACGGCATCAGGAGCGTCGTCGCTCGTCTCGGCGACCCCGGAAACTATGGATTCGTCAGCAATTTCAGCCGTTTTCAACCGTTTTCACGCGGGGACCCCCGCATACCCCCACCCCTGGGGGCGCAAGGGGGGTCTGACTCCCGCAGTGTTTGTTGCCAGACTGCAAGGCACACGCCTGCCAAGTTTGACGTCAATCGCTCCAGGTGTTGCGGGAGGGCATGGTGGACAGTTTTTTTGCCCCCCCCCATGCCTAGGGGGGCCGAACCCGGAGTCAAACGGCTTTGAGGGCATTGCCGCTTGCCTCGGCGACCCTGGAAACGACGGATTTGACACCGATGTTGGCCATTTGTGATCATGTTGACGTTTCAAAACCCCCCCCTGCAGCGCCCCGGGGGGTCCTAGGGGTGTGTGACCCCCACAGTTTTTGTCGCCAGGCCACAAGGTGTATGCGTGCCAAGTTTTGTGTCGATCGGTCCAGGGGTTGCGGAGCCTATGCGGAACATACGTATGTACACACAAACGTACAAATGTACAAACGTACAGACGTTCGATTTTATATATATAGATTAAGTGTGTGTGTACTCTTGGGCTGCATGAACAAATTGCTATATAGCAGAGGTGAACAGAAGTTCAACGATGTTCATTTGGTGAGCTGCTTCTGGTGAACCACTTGTTGCTTGATGCTTACAAAGAGGTTGCACAGTCCAGCTTTGGGTTTTCAGATCTAGTAAGGCTCCTAATTTTCTCAAACAAGTGTGTATATTCTGGATGCTTTAATCACCTAACTGCCAAGATACCCTGAGTACAGGAGGTCCCCTTTATAAGTCATCATCAGGCACTGAAAAGGTTGGACGTAAAGCAAAACAACATATCAAATAGCATTCCCCCCCATGAGAGTTAATATAAATACTACATAAGAATTTTCTCTCATAAACTACAATGAAATAAGCAAGGAATAAGGACAGTAGAGAGTGGCATGCAGTTCTGAACATATACAAACCAGTATACCCACTATATGAACATGAAATTAGGCAAACTCCGGAAGCTAGTGGAAGACAGGGAGGCCTGGTGTGCTGTGGTCCATGGGGTCGTGAAGAGTTGGACATGACTTAACAACTGAACAACAACATACCCAATGTATCCATTCGTTACAACTCAGAACACAACACTTATGTCCATTTTGAACCAGTAATGATTTAAAATACTTTCCATCAAGGTGATCCTTTTAAAAATCTTTCCACATGAAATAAATGATGCTAAAAAGTTAATGATAGTTTTACATTATGGCTTTCTGTAAGGCACTCTGCATATTCTCGGGGTGCTTCCCACATCTCATTGTTTCAAACAAACTCATTTGAGCTGTTTCAAACAACTCCCCAATACGTATTACAGTACTATTAACAAAATTAAGCCTTGACCTCAAAAAAATGCTATTTTGTCAACATGATTTCCTCCCCCTTTAAGTCCTTGGATGATGGCAGGAGCAGAAATAAGAGCATGCAGATGTGGTGACAGCTTGGTGACTATGAAGGCCTTAAGTAGGGAATTTTTGTCTAGTTCTCAAAATGTTGAAGACTTTGGTCTGCATTTATCCTCAACATTTTGAGAACTAGACAAAAATTCCCTACTTAAGGCCTTCTAATGGGACCCCCTGAATGTACTTGGGTTTACCATATTTAAAATATATCTGTACACAACATTGATTCTGGTTTAAAACAAAATTGTGAAGTGAGTCCATACCTGTCATTTGGTCATACTTGAGTTATAGGATATTTGCTGCATATTCAAGATATATGCTCATTCTAGTTCTTCAGCAATAATTTAACTGAAGTTCTATGGAGCAGTTTCCATATATCACTCTGAAGTTGTTTCTCTGGTCTTAGTATCAAAGGAAGCATTGCCAATTATTTTAGAGGAATAAGAACCATATCCTTAAGTACATTTATTTGTTGGAAACATCTGTATGGCTTCTTCATGGCTCACAGTATTTCCAAACAAAATAAACCGTAAAACAGTGCCAACAAAACACAACTGAAATCAATACTTGTCAATAGTCAGTTAAACTAATTTATTTCATAGCAGTGTTACTACAATTGTTAAAAGCTGGGTAGCTTTAAAAACAGAGCCAAATATGGCATACCTTTTACATTGACCCTAAAATAACATTGCAGTCAGCACTCATCTTATACAAAGGTTACATTCCAAGGTCAGTGCCTAAAGCCAAAATCAGTCATAGTTGAAACTCCTTAAAAGCCAACAAGAATATACTGTCTCTTTAAGAACTAAAAGCACAATACAACAGACATGCATCTGAGGGAAGAGCAGCTTCATTCTCTCATTTCAGGTTCACTCTAGGACTTAAACATAGTAAATAGAATGGCAGGTGAAGTTGCCTGCACTATTTAAACTTGTTTTCATCTCTTGGAGCGGAGGCGGGGTGTGTGTATTTGCATTAGTCTGTCATGTGTAAGATGTAGGCTGACTGAGTTTCTAAAAATAGCTAATGTGAAGCTTGTAGTTGTTTTACAAGACTGCTGCTGATATGCTCATAATCTGATCCCAAGGGATTAAATCAACAAGTTGATCATAGATACAAATCTTTTGCAAAGGGTTTTCAGATCCTGCTTATTTAATATCTGTTAGCAAACATAGGTGTGCCCCTGTATCTCTAGATTCACCTCCTGCGATTTCAGTTATTCACAGATACTGGGGATACTGGGGATGCCCTTTATAAAGCTTGGGAAAGTAAAGCAATAAGCTAAAAACAGCTTTGCCTACCTTTACTGAAGTCTTTTTCTGGTCACACGAGGCTTCTCCTTTTACCCAATGTTGCCCCAGAATGCATTGTATGATGCTATTGGGTGGAAGAGCCTCGTGCAACCAGGAAAAAGATATAGGCAGCTAGGAAGGCTTCCTGCAGCCCTTCAAACATAGCAGTTTCACTGCACAAAGGTAGGCAGAGCTATTTCCCCCCCTTTTTTTACCTTTCCTACCCTTTTAAAGTGTATACCCGATATCTGTGGAATAATAAAGCCATTTAACTTTATTATTATTTGCTTGTAAACTGCTTTGAACTTTGTGTTGAAAAGCGGTATATAAATAATGTTTGATTGATTGATTTGTGATATCTGCAAGGTGTGTGGAACAAAATCCCCATGAATACAGGGGTAGGTTTGTACAATAGGAAAATGTATGCTGTCTGCATCCTCCACAGGACTAGCTGACATCCCATGTGAAACCCTGTGGTATCACTAGGGGTGTGTGTGTGGGGGGGTGCTGATCATACCAGGTGATGCACTCGGGGGGCAGGGAGTGACACAAATACTGGCCAAAATTGTGAAAATCTTGGTATTTTTTAAATAATTCCATCATATTATGTATCATTTGATATGGAATTTATGCAGTGAAACAGACCACATTGAAATATCTGCATCTGTTGGGTATGGCTAATATAGAGGGCAAAGTCAAGAAAAACCAAATAAAGGGGTGAATGATCACTGTAGTATGGAAGGCCCACACGAAAATCCCCAATTAGGGGTAACAGCTTCAGTGAGGCTAAGATATAATCACCCAGAGGTTAACCTTCGTTTAACAAAAAAACCTTTGTTTTTGTCAATGCAGTAACAAAGATGTATGGGTTCCCAGACTGGGGCATCATATCAACCCAGTTTGGGAACCCCTGATTTCCATTGAAGTTCTACCTCTTTAAGGAACAGGGGAGGGAAAAGGCATCAACACGATCCCCAAGATCACACTGATACTAGGGATGAAAGGGAGGGTTAAATTTACCAGTCTGCACCAGCCTCTGGAGTGTGTGTGGGAATTTCCATGGAGCCGTGCACATTGCCCCTCAAGTCTTGGAAAGTAAAAGAAAAGCTATTTCGACCCACTTCCGGTTTTACAATCACAAACTGCAACCTTGGGAGCCCGGCAGAGGGCTCCAAGGGCTCCTCATACCCCTGGATACCAGCACAGCGACTGGTAAATTTACCCCCCCCCCTTGCTTTCTCAGAAGTGGCACCATCCTGGGGATTGCGTTGCTGCCTTTCCCCTCCCCCACAAAGACTTAGCCTGCAATCCTATACACACTTTCCTGGGAGTAAGCCCTACACAATAGAACTTACATTTGAGTAGGCATGCATAGGATTGTGCTGTTAATGTGGTTCCCAAATTCCAGAGGAGTTTTGGCATATTCCCGAGGAGTTTGGGAACCGATGTACATCGTTATAATACATTTTTGAAATACTGCAGTCCTTATTCTCAGTGAAGGCGTTTCAGTCAGTATATAACAGAAAGGAGAATTTCTGTCCATTTCCTCACTACTTAGAACAGAACAAAATAATAATGCCTTTCAGTATGTAAGATTTGCCGAGAGAATGAAACTGGCCCTTTAATATAAACTAGTTTCAAGTCTTTCTTTGTTTATCCTTTCTTACTAAAATACAGTTGCATTGTGGATTTTTTAACCAAGTTATATATTATTAATTAGAATTATTCGAGTTCATGTACTTAATAAAACTCGGCACTAAATAAGGCTTGGTAGAATTATAGAAACTGATCAAATCATAATACAGTAGGACAGAAAATAATTAAATCCTTCTCCTCAAATGTGTTTTTGGAATATGTGTGTGTTGTTTTTAACTTGCATTAAAGTCAATGGAAAATATTATGTGGCAAAATAGTGTGTGCAAAGACTGTATCTACTTAAGGCCTTGGATGAACTTCTGCTTAGTAACTCTTTGGTGAGCTGTAGTATCTATGTTGTTGGAATCCCAAAAGGTTAGAGGGCATATGTTGTGAATAATGGTATATTCTCTCGTGAATGAGCAAATGCCCACTAATTAACATTAATGGGAGTTATAGCTATTGAAGGAGTTCTCTAAAGTTCATTATTTCTATAGAGTCTTTTGTAAACATTTTGCTTCCTGGAGTTGCATGCATGTTTTGTTTGTTCCTTTGCATTTAAATAGCAAAGAATTGATCCAAAACTTTTCCAGATTACGTTGAGTTTACATAGACATTTTCTCATATTTTATGCATAAAGAATTTGTGTGCACATTGAATTATCAGATTGGGCCACAAAAGTGGTGATTACTTAAAAGGTACTTGTAGTTATTAACATTTTTCAATTATGGCTTCATAACCCTTCCTTTAATATTTGCAGGTATAGTCTGTGCAGCTCAAGAAGACACTTTTTAAAATATATCGTTACATTGACTGGATTGTCACCACCAGAAGATTTAGTCAAAATGAGATTAAAGACATCTCTTTTAAAGGAACCAAAGCATATCCTTTGTTTCAGAAATAATGTCAGCAATACATATAACAATATTCTAATTTTTCACAATTCTTATAGTAGTGGGGGAATTTTCTTTGACATAATAAACATTGGACTGTGATTTGGCTATGTAATTCATATTAGAAAAATAGCAGGTTCTTACACAGCTTTTGTCCTCAAATGTTTTATTCCTTTCTGTAACATTCAAAATTTCAGTCCTGCAAGGCACAAAAACGTTTATGGTACATTGTGGTTATCATTCTGCAAACTACTGTATTGAGCAATCTGTTGAGCACATTGGACCTACTTGCTTATTCCGAAAGTGATATTGGTATTATTGTTATAAGGACACAATCCTAACCAACTTTCCAACACCAGGGTAAGGGCAATGCACCCCGGGATAAGGGCAATGCAGCTCTGAGATAAGGGAGCAAATATTCCCTACCTGGAGGAGGCCTCTGTAACTGCCCCCCCCACTACAGGATGCAGCACATGCCCCATTGGCACAGCTAGGTCAGTGCTGGAAAGTTGGTTAGAATTGCGCCCTGAGATAGACGGTCAGAACATGTAGTTCAGACTTCACTGCTTGTGAGCAGCTCTCCAGGTTTCAGGCAGGGATCTTTCCCAACCCAACCTAGCTCAGACTTTCTTGCATTGCCTTTCCCCTAATTGTTGCAATGCAACCAGAGAAATAGGTGGCCTGAATTCAAAAGGCCATTAGATTGGCCCATCAGTACAGTTCTGCATCTTGTAGGACTGAACTTGAAACTTCCACATTCAGTCCTACAAGATGCAGAACTGTACTGATGGGCCAACCTAATGGCCTTTTGAATTGCAATTGTTGCACCCACAAATCGTTTGAATAGCACTACCCATGTCCCCTTCATCCCATCCCTTCTTACTTTTTGTTATCTCTCTGACAATCATTCCTCCTCTCCATCATCACTCTCTCTTTTATTTTGGGCTCCTTCCCTTCCACTTCTTCCGCTGTCTCCCTTAGTTAAGAAAAAAAAATCTCTTGCCCTATTTTCCCAATGACTTAGGTGTGCCCCCATATCCGCGGGGATCAGTTACACGGACCCCCTGCTGACACGGAAACTGTGGATATGGGAATCCCTTGCACACGCATTTGCACCCATCATCGTAATCTAAAGTCTTCTTGGGGTGAAAAATGTCTTGGTCATACAAATTGTAAACCTACTGGCTTACAAGTGCTTTACAGGCTGCCTCACGGCAGTTGGAATGCTTGAAAAACTCAAAAAGTCCACAAGAAGTGAAGTTACTGTTTCCTGTTGGCCTCATTCAAGTTTTTTAAAGTGTTCCCGCTGTCAGGAGGCAGCCTGCAAGACACTATAAAACTGTAGATTTATCTGTATAATCTGTAATCTTGTAGAAGCAAGATGTTCCTTGTATTGATTTCTGGGAGGGGGGGTCCATATCTGCAGATAACTGAATCAGCAGATACCAGATCAGTGAATATGGAGGGCCACCTGTACTGCCTAGTCTCCTTGCTAATTTTTGACTTCAAACTCTAGGAGATTGCTGCTATCTCAACTTTCTCTTTTCCAGTTCTCCTCTTTATGCCATCCAGTTCGGCTTTTGTCCCCTCTACTCAACTTACAGCGCAATCCTACCTTGAGTGTAGCTGATGCAGGGGCTAGTGTTGGGCCGCCTGGCCCAGCACAGAGGTCAAGATCCAGCAGCAAATGTCGCTGCCAGTCCCACCCACCCCCACTCTGCCCCTCCCCCCACTCAGTTCCACCCTCTCACCCTGCCCAGAAAGCGTGCAACACCGGCAAGGGGTCAGTTTATCACTTATCAGCATCATGTTGTCGCCTCCGGGTGGAGAGCTGTATCGCCGCTGCAGCGCGGCCTGCCTGCCCTGGACTTATCTTACAGCACATTTGCAACACCAGTACAGGCTGTATGCTTGTACAGCCCACACCATATGGCTCAGGATTGAACCGTTAGTGCTGGGATAGCCAGGTACATGAGTTGTATCTAATCCCATGTGAGATTTTCCATCATAAACTAATTCATTAACTAATTTTCAATCATTAGCTATAAAGGCAAATGTAAAGAGGAGACTTAAATTTTTTTTGGCTAATATCATTAAACTGTATCAACGCTGTAGTGTTCCTTAATTTCATTTAAACATAAGGAATTGGTTAGTTGTGTAGGCTGGACAACAGCAGATGAGCTCTATTCATGCAGTGATGATCACCAAATTATGAAATGGAATTTGTTATCGGGTGAGACAACGCAAGTAGTAAAGCTTCCTGATGATATCTACCCCATCGATCTTCACTGGTTTCCCAAAAATGTAGGTGGAAAGAGACAAACCCAAGCTGAGAGCTTCGTACTCACAAGTTCTGATGGTAAGTCATTTTGAAAATGTGTATTGCTAATTTTACAGATTAGTACTTCTAACTTAATTTCATTTTGAAGATAAATATACTGTACAAACTTCCTTCTAAGATATTGTGTCAAATGTTGCACTACCCTGGATCACTATTATTTTTAGTTCTTTTCTAATCTCACATTCTGTGCTGTTTGATTTTTGTACAACTTTTGCTAACTCATATTTTACCTTGTATCTTATACAAAGTTTGGATCATGTCTAGTAAATAAATTGGCTGCTACTAAGCATGTATGAGGATGATGGTGCAGGATTATTGACTTGTGGGTTTTCCCTTGGACAGAAGCAGTTCCTTTAAATACAAGAGATATTGACAAAACATGCCAAACTATTGGGCTGCTGCTTAAATATTTATTTATTTTCCACATTTTTATACCACATTTCTTTTAAAGAGCTCAGGGCAGTACATGGTTCCTTCCCTCCTTTGGTCCTCAAGACCACAATTCCATAGTTGTGGTGCTACTACTGAGAAGGCTTTCCCCCACACCTCCATCCTTGGGACAGAGGCAGAACTTGAAGGAGAGGAGCCTCAGATTATGGGCTGGGATGTTTGGGAGACAAGTCCCTCAGATAACCTGGACTCAAATGATGACCCCGTGCCTCATTGATGACCCCCTGCCTCATGGCTTTTCAGTGAGGGCTCAGAACATGCCTGTTTTGTCTGTCATTGGATGGTGCTTAGTGTGCCTCTGTAATAGTGCTGTGGCATGGCTGCTTCTCTCTGCAGAGAAGTTACCCCCACCCCAAATGACTCTGGTTGGATGGGTTTGTTTTCTTAATGATTTTACTTATTATACCAAGGACGTGCGGTCATTAGAGGCAGGTGAGGCAGTGCCTCAGCTGCTCAGGCCCTTCAGATACAACTGGAGGTCTGCTCTGGTTATGTCCAGAGGGTCTTCTGAAGTCTGCGGAAGCTGCGCACAGCTTCCCCAGCTTTGGAATGGCCACTTCTGATTTCTCTAGGGAAACCAGAAGTGACGCCTTATACCTTTAGAAGCTTTTGTGAAGTCGGGGGAAGCCATGTGCAGCTTCTTGGGCTTCAGAAGACCCTCTGGATGCAACCGAAGAAGAGCTTTGGTCCTGGCTGGAGGTCAGGCAGTAATGCGGGTTGCTGTTACTTTAAAACTAAAAGAAAGGGACAATATTTGGAGCAACCATTTTCTTTCACTTGCTTTTTTTCCCTGAAGCTTCAGCTGAGGCGCTTAAAAAAACCCAACAACTCAAACGCTCAGAGCGGGTGGTGCATAACTGTTCCAAGAAGGAGCAAGGGGGGGGGAGAGGTTTTCCCTCCCCCAACACTGCCAGTCGGAGTGATCGCACATCACACCAAACGCTCAAGGTTTTCTGTTTGTATTTTGAAGCAGCTGTTGCATATGTGCTGTGTGTGCATGCACCTACGTATATAAAAAACAACGCACACGTACCTTTTATAGCACAAATATCATGCTTGGTTATAATGAAGACATAGGAAAATGTGGAAGTTAATCAGTTTAGACAAATCAAAAGGTAAAACACAGTGTTGTGAGTGGTGTATCCAGCCCATGTGCTGCCCGGGGTCACAGGAAAATTTGCTGCATATAGCAAAATGGAATTTAATTAATAATTAATGTACTACATCAATTAACCAAATCAAACAATAATATCATCAACACTGGGGGAATTGCTTTGTTAAGTAAGAACAATCCATCATGCGGTGAAATCAAGCCTGCTTAAAAAACATTTTTTTACCTGAATGTCCTGCCTCTCTATGAATAGCTTCTGTGGAAATCTCTGCCTTTTGCTGGCAAAATCCTCTCTCTTTGCTATTCAAAAGGGTTCGACTGGTCCAGTGGGTAACTGCATCAGTTGGAGAGCTAGCTGGGGAAATCTTTTATGAGAAACCCTTGGGGTATCTAAATAAAAAGGCTTGTGGATGCCTGAGGAAATCCAGGGGGGAGCCAGCCCACATGGAGCAAGAAAAGCCGGAAGTTTCCGCAGCCAACAGAGGGGCAAAAAGCCATGGCTTGGAAATAAAGCCATTTAAAGATAAAGTGATGCCAATAACCAGTGGGAGCGGGGAGCTCAGAATGCCGCCCCTGCGCCTATGCTGCCTGGGACCAAGTGTTCCCCTGGACCACATCCCAGGTTTGCCATTGGTTCTGATGTCTCCAAAGACTGAGGTCTTAAAAGTGTGGACAATAGTGTTATCCTATATTCTGTACTTCGGCTATACTGTATAAGGTGCAGAACCTGACAGGACTAAACCTTTCTTTTTGAACCCATATCTAGAACGAAGAATGATAAAACTATCTTTAAAGAAATGTATTACGCCCACTGAACAGAGATCAATGCAACTGTTATGTACATTGAGGCCACTAATGTGTTCCTCAGAGCATTACTATTCCATCAATCAAAATTCTACAAATTGGTTCTATATGTACATAACCAAAAGAATCCCTCTTAAATGATAGTATACCAATTTTAATCTTATTTATGGTATTAATATTGCAACCAGAATTCCCTTGAGGTCATTGTATTTTTGAATGCATTTTAGGATTTTTTAGAATAGCATGTAAAAAGTAGAAGTGTCCTTTGAGACCTTGGCTTTACCACATATGTAATAGAGGAACCATTATGTCTTGAACGATATCTAACTAGACAGCTGCTATAATTCATATATTAACAAGAGCAACACATCTGAAAAACAAAGCAGTAGTATAGAATTTTGGATTTGCTGAGTTAATAATCTGTGATTGTCACATTTAAGACTAACCACATTGGTAGTCTGTATATAATATAGGATTTCATAGAAAGTCTTTTATTGTACTTGCACTAAAATAACTCTGTATCTCACATATCCAAAATAAATTATTCTTGAGACAATGTTGTTACAAGATGGAAATATAATCCTTATTTATTATTATTTAGATCAATCACATTACATCAAGAGGATGGTGTGGTAAAATAACTTAGGTATAGTACAGAAAAATCTGAACATGGTATGAAACAAAATATGACTCAGAGCCTAATCTTATTCAACTTGTCAGTGCTGATATAACTGTGCCAATGGGGTGTGCACCGCATCCTGCAGTAGGGGTGCAGTCAGGGAGCCCTCAAGGTAGGGGAACATTTGTTCCCTTATCTTGAGGGTGCACTGCAGCTACACTGGCACTGGAAAGTTGGACAGAATTGGACCCTCAGTCTTCATATCTTCCCCATCTCAAGGCTCAGTGTGAGTTAGATTTCCCCCCAATTTTTCATTTTAAAAATAAGTGTTCTTCCCTGAAAGAGTTACATCCCGTTTAGCGGTCACGAGAGATGCGAGCATTGTAAAGCATGAAAACTTAAAGGTAAGATCAAGAACCCAGCTCAGAGGAGTGCAGTTTATGATACTTTGCTATAACCTTCTTAACTTCACCTATAAAGCATGTCTGAAAACCATGTTAAGTGGCTTGGAATAAGTTATGAAAGAAAAAAAATATTTTTTTGTAAGTGCTAGAAGAAGTGAGATATGGCTCATTTCGTGACCCAAATTTCTTGGCTCATGTCATGACCCAAAGTGTCCCAAATTTCTTAAGTAGTGTACCTTAGGATTGTGAGGGGCTCTGCCCACTCCCACCTGTGCCAGGTTCTGAGTCACCACTAGTGATTTGTCAGTGGACAGAAAAGATTAGCACTTGATCCATTAACAATGTGCGAGCTCTGACCTATTCAAGATTGCTCTGAGGAGGGCACAAAAAAAATTAAAAATAAAATAAAAACAAACCCCAGAACCTTGTGGATTAAAGGAAAATTGCTTTCTCACCCTGCCAAGGGGTAACCAATCTCAGTCTGCATCATTCATACTCTAAAATTAATATTTGTACATGCACATTGGCAAATCATTTGTGTGGGGCGGGTGCATGAGCAACTTGAACTCTGAATGCCTCTTTTTGCCTGTGCCTTTTTAAATAGCTCCATTACAGTAGCCTTTAGCAGCAGTTCCCTCTCTGATCTGGCCCGAAACCCTTCCTTTCCAGGTGAACGCTGCCCAATTTTGAGCCCAATAAGTGTGCAGAGATACAAAGGTGAGGTGCTGGAAGCAAGCTGCCGTTTGAGGCAGGCAAGGCAATATAATAGGCCTTGACCCTTTCATCTTCCCTCTGTAAGGGCAGAAAGTGGAATCTGTGACTGAGAGAGTAGGTCTCTGCTGATAAATGCAATACTATATTTGTTCAACTAATGCAGTAGTGTGCACTAACTTATTATTATTTATTGAATTTATATCTGGCCTTTACCCATATTGGGGCACCCAAGGCGGTTTACAACAGAAAAATATAATGAATAAAAGAAAAAAACAATACAAGGTAAAAATTAAAACAATGACAAACAATTGAAAACAAGCAAACCCCAATGGATATCAACAAATAAAATTACAGTCTTTCAAAATTAAAGATTAAAAATTAAATTAAAATCCCAGTCCAATATGTCAGCAACTTAATAAAATGCCTCCTTAAATAGAAAAGTCTTAAGACCTCACCGAGAGATTGCTAGCAAGGGATCTGTTCTTAGTTCCAAAGGGAGGGAATTGCACAACCATGGAGCCACCACTGAGAAGGCCCTATTTCTGGCCACCATCCCCCTCACCTCACCTGGTGGTGGCACAGTCAGAAGGGCCCTCTCAGTTGACCTGTGATTGTATGGAAAGAGGCAGTCCCTCAAATGCCCTGGACCCAAGCCGTAAACGGCTTTAAAAGTCAAAATTAGCACTTTGAATTGGGCCCAGAACACACTGGCAGCTAGTGTAGCTGCTGAAGCAACAACCTGAGTCGAACCAATGAGATCCAGTAACCACACAGGCAGCCGCTTTCTGCACTAATTGCAGTTTATGGACTGTTTTCAGAGGCATCCCCATGTACTGTGCATTGCAGTAATCTAATCTGGATGTCACTAGGGCATGGGTCACCACGGCCAGGTCTGAGCGACCCAGGTATTGGTCACAGCTGAGCCAAAGCTGAGCAAAGGCTCCCCTGGCCACAGATGCCACCTGGGAATCCAGGAGTTCTGTTGTGCTGCTTTGACAAGTTGCAGTATTCTGACTTTAAGCAGGAGGTGTTGTCTGCCCCTTTTGGGTGAAGAGTCTAAATTCTACACACCCAATCACCACTCACAAGGTGTTGTGGCATAGCTAGCAGGAGCAGGCTGCCCTGGGTACCACCCTTGGAGGTGTAGCCCTCCCGTCTGGTGGAACCAGGGATGCATGCAGCAAAAGGGCTGGTTGCCCAAGCGGAGGGAGGGAAGTAAGACCATCACATCTTCCTCTACATGGCGCTAGGGCTGTTGGCCAAGACCAGTGGTCACCATCCCAGCTGAGTGGGGAGGGACAGCCACTCGATTGCACCTAGCTATGCTTGATTAAGGAGAAGTTCTACCCCTCTGCTGCTTTCTCTGCTGCTCCAGCTCTTCTCGTTCAGCTCATTTGCACAGGCACAGTGGTGGAGCCAGGTGAGTGTGTGTGCGCGCACATGGGCACACTGGATTATGTTTAAGGAGAAGTGTTGCACAGGGAGGGAAAAGTGGACGAAGGCAGGGAGAGACGGGACAGAGGCATAAATCTGGCTTGTTTTTCTCCTTTTTTGGTGGGGGAAATTATTGCACAAAGGAAAAAATGTTCTTGTTCGCTCATGAGCTGGATTCATGGAAGAGTTGGCATGCTGACTTGGGGGGGAACACCTCCAGGCTGGAGAAAGGGCAACAGAGCACTCCAGCCATGGCAATGACCTGCATTTCCCCCTTTCTGCCTATTCCCTTAACTTGGAGATCAGGCTGGTCACTTGTTAGCTGAGAGAGATTGAGGAATGGAAAAAAGAGGATGCAGGAGGAAGAAAGGATTTCAAAACAGACTCTTTTTGACATTGCGCACCTGGTGCAGGCGCAGTTAACATCAGAGAAGCCCCCACCATTGTTGAGCACAGGGGCAGAAGTATCCTCGACTTACGGAGACAGGATACTTACGGAGAGTGAGAATGCTTCTGCGCCTGTGCCCAATGATTGTGGGGCTTCTCCAATGTTTACTGTTCTTGTGCAAGGCATGCAATCTTCTAAGGTTCCCGGGGATATTTTTGTGCCTGAGCAGGAGTAGCCATGTTTTGACTTTGGGGGCTGCTTACAAACTGAGGGAATGGAAACCTCCAAAACATTTTAAGGTACCTTATGATGCTTGTGACATTGATCCCCCCGCCCGCTAATCTGCATTGAGTTGCATCCGCTGATAAAAAATTTGCGGATAACTATTTTGCACCTGTAATACACCATTCAGTGAACCTGTAATGCACTTGTTATACACACCATTCAATGTGTAATTTCGTGCAGAATGTAATGAAACAAACCACATTCAGATATCTGGATTCTATCAAAAAGTTATGGCCAGAAAACGAAAATACAATAAGACAAAAATATAACTTTTTGTCTTACGTAACAAAAAGTAGGTTTCCTTAGCTCAAAACGGACCAATGAGACTGATAGTTCGAAAAGTCAATGAGATGTTATTATGACACAGAATGGAACCAATAAGTTGTTAGTAAGGTGACACTCTAGGGTGGGGGGTTGTGTGACACCATTAGTGATTAAGGGCCCAATCCTATCCAACTTTCCAGTACTGATGCAGCTGTGTCAACAGGGTGCTTCCTATATCCTGCAGTTGAGGAGCAGTCATGGAGGCTTCCTCAAAGTAAGAAAATAATCCCTTGCTTCAGGACTGCAGTGCAGCTGCATAGGCATTGGAATGTTGGATAGGATTGGGCCAGTGGTGTTATTCTGCCAGAACGCTGGGCGGGACATCCGGGTGATCGACAGCCTGCCCGTCGCGTTCTGCAGCGTTCCGCCGCTTGTGTACGTTACGCAAACGGCGGAACGCTGCGGAATGTGGAGGGCGGGTTGTTGATCACCCGGATGTCCTGCCCAGCGTTCCGGCAGAATAACACCACTGGATTGGGCCCTAAACTTGTGGAAATCATGCGTTTAGGAATAATACCATCATATCATTTGATATGTAATTTAATGCAGAATGCAATGAAAGAAATTGCATTGAAATAACTGTGTTCTATCAAAGTTATAACCAAATAACCAGAAAACGAAAACACTACTGACTTATGTAGCAAAAAAATGGATTTTCCTAACTCAAAACCTGACCAATGAGGCTGCATGTTTTGAGAGCTAGGGTTTTGAGAGCAAGATTGAAACCATCTCACACTATGCATGAGGTGAATCTTACTTTCTGTGATCCCTGCTGCCTCGGGAAAGTCTCTGCTGGCCAGCAAAGATTTTCCAGAGGCAGCAGGGACATTGAAAATGGCATCTGCGACAAGTGCAGAGTACTTTAAAATGTCCGTGGTAAGTTTATGTGGTGTGGAACAGGGGAAGTTCTTATGTGTAGCAGGGACATTCAAAATAGTACCCATTACCAACACAAAGAGCTTTTAAGGGCCAGGAACAGCCTCAGAAGATTCCCCTGGCAACTTTAAAGGAGGCAGCATGGAGACACCCCCTCAACCTTTTAAACTGCCAGTATGGAGCACCATTGATCCCACTGGATCAATGGTTCCATGCCCAGGAATTCACTATCTGCGGGGTATTGCAGGACCCTAAAAAACTAAGATCATGGCAACCACTCCCATCATTTCCTGGCAAATAGAAGGGGAAGAAATGGAAGCAGTGGCAGACTTTATTTTCCTGGACTCCAAGATCACCACAGGTTGTGACTGTAGCCATGAAATTAAAAGACGTATACTTCTTGGGAAGAAAGCTATGGCAAACCTAGACAACTTAATAAAAAGCCGAGACATCACCCTGCCAACAAAGGTTCGCATAGTCAAAGCGATGGTTTTCCCAGTAGCAATGTATGGCTGTGAAAGCTGAACCATAAGAAAGGCAGAGCGCCGAAGAATAGATGCTTTCGAATTATGGTGTTGGGAGAAGACTCTTGAGAGTCCCCTGGACTGCAAGGAGATCCAATCGGTCAATCCTCCAGGAAGTCAAGCTTGATTGCTCCCTGACAAATCCTGAAGCTGAAGCTCAACTACTTTGGCCACCTCATGAGAAGAGAGGACTCTTTAGAAAAGACCCTCATACTGGGAAAGACTGAAAGCAAAATAAAAGGAGAAGGGGGCGGCAGAGGATGAGATGGTTAGACAGTGTCACCGAAGCGATGAACATGAAATTGGGCGAACTCCGGAAGCTAGTGGAGGACAGGGAGGCCTGGCGTGCTGTGGTCCATGGGGTCGCGAAGAGTTGGACATGATTTAGCGACTGAAAAACAAGCCCTGCAGATAGTGGGATTGACTATATATTCCGGGGAGACCTCCAGCTGCCTACTAACTTGTGATGGATACAGCACAGGCCGTGCAGCCTGGTTGTGCCAGCACAAATTAGAATTGTGCTGTGAAATGATAGCAGCACTGCTTTGGTGTTGGAACAGCTTATAGTAGTCAGAGAGTTGTGATCACCCTGCTAACACAGGTCCATTACAAAACAACATTCTGCCACCATCATAAAGATGCAGGATAGGCTCAGAGGGATCAGGTTCTCTGCACGTTTAAACTACAGTATGTTGAACTTGCTTTAATTTGGAAAAAAGGATTTTTTAAATATGTATTGCTGTCTGCAGTGCTTTTAATTATTAGTTTAATACAATGTGCAGTGGTTCTTTAAAAAATTACATTATTCTGTTTCTACTAGTTTTTGGTATACTGATGTCTAATCATTAAAATCAGAACAGAATATTTAAGAGGTCTGTGGCAGTAAATGAATGTAACAGGCATGGTTTTGTACATGCTGTACTTGAATAGGCCGCTAATCTCTTATTTGAATGCTTTCCAGAGCTGCAAAACAGCTTCAGCTTTGAGAACAGTTTATGGTTTCATTAAATAATAAAAACAGGAAGAAAGGAGCAGTATTTTATAAAACTGAGAATTAATGTAAGGCTGAAACTGAATCCCATCACATTCTGTTCCAAACTATATTATGAATAAAGCATATGGTCAAACATTTTACTTTTCTATCTGGCATATAGAAGTAAACCTGTTTTTTGAAAAAAAAAAATTACTCACTTACCTATGCCAGCGAATACCAAATGAGTTTTTAAACACTTGTAATTCTGTTTTAAATAACCTTTATGGCCAACACCAGCAATCAGGTGACACACACACCTGATGAGTATGGGCCTCAAGAGAATTTTCTGTGCACTATTGGTAATTGACAGTGGGTTTATAGGAGAAAGACCAGCTTGCTGTCTCTCTACAGTTTGAATCCCCCTGCTCTGGAATGGTGTTTTGAGTTTAGATTTCTTGTCCAACATTTTATAAACCTGAGATTCTTAAGTTACGCTATAGTAGAATGCTGTAACTCCAGCCTTTCTGGTTCATGACAGAATGTTTCCCTAACAGCACAATCCTAACTGGCACTTAGGTCAGTTTACTGAACTTACGCTGCCTTCAAGGTATCGTGAACATGTCATAAAGCACATTCACCCCACCTCGGGTCAGCTAAGCCAGTGCAGGGACACGCGGAGGCAGAAGCCAGCCTCCACGCCATCCCAGGAAAGTGCTGCAATGTGGCCTAGTTTGGATAGTACAGGGGGTTGGAGAGGGCAGAGGGAGGGCAGCAGGAGGGTGGTTTGGGGCAGGGGAAGGAAGCAGGGGTGGGTGGGCCGGTGAGCAAACTAGGCCAGGGAGGGAGGTTGGTTCGGCCTCCAGCAGGTAGGCCATATCCTAATCTCCCCTCCTGAGCAGGCTGGTCTTACAGCAGCCTACTCGGATCTTTGCCAGCGATTTCGCTGACGCAAATCTGAGTAGCCCCATAGGGGTGGCTGGGGCACAACTTGCAGCAACGGGATATTTTCATATCCTACATGCATGTTTTATTTAAACAAGAAATGTTTGTTCTCCCATTCTGTCAGAAACAATCAGGGCATCTCACAAAATATTATTATTAAGACTATTTATATACATGGGGCCTGCATTATCCGCTGGCCAAACATCCATGGATTTGAGCATCTGCAGAAGCTGAGCCATCCCCACCCTGTATCTGATCGGAGCTCTATCGGGTCTGGAGGCATTCTGAAGCTCGCAGAGGCCACGCGTGTCTGCTCATGGCCTTTGCGGGCTTCAGCATGAAGCCCAGACCTGATTAAAGGCGAAGTCACCTTTAAATGAGTCTGAACAGCTTTGTGAGCCCTTCCAGAATTCGGAAAACCACAATTTGCCATTAGTCGGCTCTAGGCTTCATTCTGAAGTATGCAGAGGCAGTTGGCAGATGCACATGGCTTCTGCAGGCTTCAGAATGCCTCTGAACCCAACTGGAGGTCAGCTCTAGTTGGGTTTGGGCAGTTGGGGGTGGGGTTGAAAACCACATATTTGAATATCTTCTGTTTTCCTTATCCTCAGTGGTCCCTGAAACGGAACCCCCTTAGATAATGAGGGTTCACTGTACCACTTTTCAACAAAAAGTAGTTACAAAGTGGTTTACATTGAAAAATACATCTAGAAATCAATGATTCCCTGTGCCCAAGGAGTTCTCAATCTAAAATGAGATGCAGCTCTCAATGTTTTTTTTTCTACATGTTAGAAAGCAGCAGGCATTGGTCACATCCAGCTCCTCACATCCAGGCTGAAAGCATACTACTTTTTAACTGGCAAATGCTGTTTTCAGTGAGAAAGAAGTTGCGTCATTGCATAAGCATTTGCAACCACTTCACATTTCCTTATTAGAGGTATCCCTTTTACTTGAGCCTAGGAAGCCAGACTTTCTCCAGCCAAGCTGTTGAGAAGGAATATAATGGCACGATAAATATGACCTCTGTGGACCTTGACTGAGCAGACTCCAGGATGGTAAAAGGATGGTATCACCTATGAGAAGCAATCATGCTCTAAACAGCATTTTTCTGTTATGTTATGGCCTTTCTCTCATGCCTAGAATTTGTCACAGGATTACGTTTTTTGGCAATATGTGTATATGATTTTGCAAAACAGATAAATCAATATACAGAAGGCTTATTTACCTTTTATTGCTTGTAAAATTCCTGAAGTCTTTGCTTTAAATAGCAATCATCAAGTGCATTGAATGAAACTATATACATTTGTACACAGCTGCCTCCATTTTATGGATTCAGTGACAGACTCCCATCTTAATGCAATAAAATACTACAGTCTTTCAACTGATGTTCTCTTTTTACTACTTTACCATTTCATGTTATAGTATTGTGTTTGAATTTTGCTCTTGGAAGCCAATAGTCACTTAATTTTAAGTAATCATGAGATAATCTGTAATTGTAATTTAGTACTTTTGCTATATATCTTAGTAACCAACAAATGATAATTTCTGCCATTAACAGGATGACAGAACATAACATTTTGGGTAAAATCCAAGTTTCCTTTCAGATGTGGATGATAACTTCTGCTTACAGTTTTATAGCCTGTGATGCACAACAAAAGTGAAATTAATCCAAAAATGTTATTTTGCGGGTGTTCTGCTTGGGCTGTGTGTCATCTTTCCCTAGCTGGCAGGAATGAAAAATACTATAGAACCTATTGTAGCACTGTGTGAATTCTTGCACAAGCATTAAAGAACAGTGCTAATTGCTATTCTCCTTCTTTCATGGTTTTTCAGATTCATCCCAATATATTTTAGTTGATTTTTTAAAAGTTACTGTATTCTGTTCGAAGACCATCAGTATCAGAATGATGTGCTGAAACTGTGAGGCTGTTAGATGAATACCAGATGTTTTATAAGGAATTGTGAGCTAAATGGTTGGGTCATTCCGTGTCATCACACTTAATAATTTTTCTATCTCATATTCTTAGATTTTGATGAAATTTGTCATACTTAAAGATCCTATATAGTTATTGATGAAATTCATTTTTTAGTTTTTTTGTCTAATTTATGAATTTATGAATTATGAAAATTTATGTCTAAATTTTCAAAATTTTATTTAAAAAATGGCATGCTAGTGATACTTTAACTAGCTGTACATCAGTTAGTTGCTGTACATCATTATGGAACAGTACCAGATATGCCAATGACATAGTCCTTAATCCATATAGTTAGTTGATTTCAAAGGGGCTTGTCATTAGTACTTGCCTGTTGAATTTAGTAAGAGGTCAGTGTGAGTAAGTTGAATTTTGGATTGGATTGGAGCCATGCTATTTGATATCTCTAGAAATTGCTGGTTTACACAAGATTTATGGGAAAGGTTCTTTAAAAACTGCTTGTTGGTCAAGCTATAGGTTTGCTCATCAGTTAGCTAATCAAGGTTGTAAGAAAAAGAATTAGATCACACACTCTTCAGATAATTGTATTTTTTATTTTGGTCATTATTGTAAGTATTCTAATAATGTTACTTATTGAAATTAGATTTCTAATAAAGAAACGGCAAATTTTTATAGGAAAATTCCATTTGATTTCCAAGACTGGAAGAGTGGAAAAAAGTGTAGAAGCCCACTGTGGAGCTGTACTAGCAGGAAGATGGAATTATGAAGGAACAGCACTTGTTACAGGTAATACAGTGACATTTTTGCAGGAAAAAAAGAGAGAGGGAAAGCTGATAAGCAAAGAATATCTTCTAAAGCAGAATGACTTCTTTTGTAAAGCATAGCATTTGGCAAAGAATGGAAACAAATTTATAAACATTTTAGATGATAGGTGGTTGACGACTTTGCTCTTAAATTGTGATTAGCAGTTGAAGTTGTAGTTATAACCTTATTTATCTTATAATATCTATTTTTATTTTTTATTTGGTCCTTTTAGTATTTATTTCTTGATTTTAAATAATAAAGATTAATTTTAAAACAGTGGAAACAAAAACATATAGCTTAATGAAATGAAATGATGATAATAATAATAATAATAAAATTAAAACGAAATGGTAAACATGATTGAAAACAAGCAAAATATGTGGGATTGTAAATAGAAATATAGTCTAATGATGGGTGAGCCTTGCATAATGGAAAAAATTAAGCTTTTAATTTTAAAAATTAAGGTGTGTGTGTTCCATTTTGGTTAGCCACAACCTTGAAGAAGATACTCATACTTCCTCAAATGTCTACTTCCTTCACTTTTTCTCAGTTGTGTGACTAAGAAATAGCTATGCTGGTGGTTGTTTTCCATCATATTTGAGCATGTTCTTTTATTTCATGAACATTCATTTCTATGTATATTAGTTTTTGTAGTCTTTGCCCCTTGACCAGAATACTTCGTCATCTATATTTGTTTCCATTTCTTTCTGCTTGACTTGTCAGCATATTGAATAGCAATCATAGTGTGTATGAATGTGACCCAGAATGTAAATTGGACACTTGGTGCTTTAACAGTGCAATCCTATGCAGATCTACTCTGAAGTCCCATTGTGCTTAATGGGGCTTACTTCTCGAAAAGTGTGTATTGGATCGCAGCCTGAGTTCTGCAGATTGGCCAAAGGGTGCATCAACGTTTTATCATTTCATGTGTATGCCTAAGGCAATGGTACCCAAACTACCCACTTTTTAGAACGGCTCTCATGTCGGGACCTACCACAAATGATGTCATTAACCTGGAATTGATGTCATAACCACAAGTGACAACATCAAGCAGGAAGTACTATAATTGTGGCATCATAAAATGACACTCCTGAAATGCAAATTGGACTGCAGCAATTGCACAACCATGAAACATTCCTGACAGAAAGCAAGATGAGGACAAAATATTCCATAAAAGCAATGAACTAAAAACAAAATTTAAAAAATACCTTCACTTGAAAATTCAAACTGTTAACACTCACAAAAGGAATATAGCAAGGTCTGCAGCTTCTCAGATGGCTCCTCCCAGCTTTCTGTTACACACCTGACATCAGGTTGCGACCCACCAAGTGGGTCCCGACCCACAGTTTTGGACCCAATGGCCTAAGACGTAAGGAGTGTGTGCAGGCAAAATTTTAATTTGCCTGGGGTAACAAAAGCCCTTGGACTAGTCCTGAATAGATATTGTATGATCAATGTCAGATCTTTGCATATAGCACTGCCACAAAAGGTTTTCATATCACATAGTTAATAGAAATCCTTACCTGATGTTTCCACTCCTTTGTGCACAATGTTTATCTGAGCTGCTTGTTGCATTCTTTCCCATTTTCCTATGGGCCGCAGTCTGCCTGTGCTTACCAAAATTAGGAGACCAAATTAACTTCCCTTTTTCCTACTCATGCTACTTTTAGCAGATTTAGAAAACCTTTGAACCCACACCATCTCTGTCATTTAATCCCATTGCCCTGAAGAGTACCTTTGCTCACCAAGTTCTTGGAAATTAATTTAATTGGATCAAGCTCGTTCTATCTCCTCCCACATGAGAATGAATAGCTACTACATCACTTCTTCCTGTCAATTTAAGCCTCATGTTCTGACCCACCCCCAGCCATGAGCATACCATGCATCTGAGCATGATCTTTTGCAGTTATTTTGGAGTGGCATGTGAATTCCAGATGAATGAGTTGTGGCACTAGATTCCTGAGATAACATATATTTCTGTCTGTTAAATTTGCATGTTGAATGTGAAGTTAACCTGACTCAAAATGTACTGAGTTTTAGGATTGTTAATAGTTTGCAAGCAAATTGCTATTTATTTATTTTTTGTAGTTGGTGAAGACGGGCAAATAAAAATATGGTCGAAGAGTGGAATGCTGAGATCTACCTTAGTGCAACAAGGTAAGTTCTATTTCCTTATATGTAACTTTGGTACACTTTTGAAATCATTTTAATACACTTCCAGAAATTTAGGAGCAACTGATTCTGTGTGAAAAGCAGAATATCCATTGAAAAATGAATAAAATCAACAATTTATTGGTTTTGTATAACAAAATATCAATTAACAATCATTGGTTGTTAGGTGGAGTGATGTTTCTAACATTGGTTTGTTTCCTTATGTGTCCATGGCGTTTGGAATGTCATGGGAAGTGCCTCCTGTTTCTTGAAGGAGAGTTCTGCTCAGTCATGGACCCCTTTGTGCAAGTGGAACTTTCCTTCAGAGAACGGAAGGAGCTTCCAATGACACTTTCATGCTTCACTGACTGATTAGGATACATTACTTTTCCCCCCAGAAAATCAGGGGCGTAACGTGCATGCCGATGTTTCTTAAGAAGAGTAACTTACATTTCAACCAAATACAAAAGACACAATTTCTATATTTATTAGACTACAGAAACCACTTGGCCATATGCAAGACTTCGCAGTAAAATAGATACATCCAACACCTTTAAAATGATTTTTGTGCCTCCCCAAAACTAGGACTCCCCAAACGTTACTGCTAGTTCCAGGTACTAAAGAATGTTCTAGATGTGCTTTTTTTTAGCAGCGGCTCTCCCACCATACCACATTGCAAATATCTTCTTAAACTACTTGCACAGGCAGTTCACGACATCCACAAATACCACTGAATCTAGTGTAACCCTTTAGACTCATCTAAAGTAGCACTTCAGAGCTCAACCACAAGCATTAAACAATAGCATGAGAAGTGGCCTTGAATCTCTGTGGTGGTGTTTTAACCCTAAACTTGTACAAGTTTAAGGGCGCAATCCTAAACTGAGTTAGGCCGGCATAAACTAAGCCAGCAAAGTTTGGCCAGCACAAGGGACACCGTAAAGTATATTTGGACCACTCTCGGAGTCAGAGAGGCCAGCACACAGACGTGAGCCATCCTCCCCAGCAGGTGTCACAGCTCTTTCTTTTAAGGTTGTAATGTTCTTCTGTCCATAAAAATCATGCTGCTAGCAACCATCCCGTGCTAAGAAAGCAATTTAAAAACGTTTCCTGAGAAGTAAGTTTAGGGAGATTTACTCATTAGTAAATAATACATTTAGGATTGCAGTCTTAATTTAACTATCAATATAAATTGTTGTATCCTAAGGGGCAAGGGACGTGGTGACACTGCAGGTTAAACTGCTGCTGTTGAATTTGCTGACCAGAAGGTTTACAGTGCAAGACCATCCGACGGAGTAAGCTCCTGTCACTTGTCCCAGCTCCTGCCAACCTAGCAGTTGGCAGCCTAGCAACCTGCCAAGTCGCACATAAAACTGCGAGTAAATAAATCAGTAGCACTTCAGTGGGAAGGTAACAGCGTTCCATGCACCTTGGCCACATGACCATGGAAACTTATCCTCGGACAAACACCAGCTCTTTGGCTTAGAAACGGAGATTAGCACCATCCCCTACAATAAGTCACAATTAGACCATTCGGTCATGGGGAAACCTTTACCTATCCTAAGGGACTTTTAACTTTTAAAAGTTAACTTTTCCACTCCTTCCTCTACCTGACAGCTTTCTGCACCCCTCATAAAAGCTCTAGAAGGTCAGCGCACTCTCCAGAGCAAGATACAGGGAAAGCTCCAGTGTTAGGAATCATTAATGAAGTTCACTTCACACTTTTGCAGAGCAGAGGGTTAGGATATACCCCAAAGCAATTCTATGGAAATGTGAAGCATGCCTACTTTATATCCACGTGTTCTTGGTCTGTCAACTTTTTCAGCCCAACAGCTTTAAAAAAGGCGCAGCGAGTTAATCTGCTGTTGCTGGGCTTTCAACCGCAAGGTTGGGAGTTCGAGACTGCGTGACGGAGTGAGCTCCCGTCGCTTGTCCCAGCTCCTGCCAACCTAGCAGTTCGAAAGCACCTAAAATGCAAGTAGATAAATAGGGACCACTTCGGTGGGAAGGTAACGGCGTTCCGTGCGCTACGGCGTAGAGTCATGCTGGCCACATGATCGGACAAAAACGCCGGCTCTACAGGCTTTGAAACGGAGATGAGCACCGCCCCCTACAGTCGGTCACGACTAGACCATTCAGTCGTGGGGAAACCTTTACCTTTATGGAATTTGACCTTCAGGGATCTCAGAGCACTCTGAGCAGAGAATAGGTGGTGATGATGATGGTGATCATGATAATAATACCTGCACTCAATTCTGCTGTGATTATTCCATAATAGAATTTGAAAAGTGTTCTACAGAATTGTAACCAAGTATTGTTGGCTCTAGCTTTTATAGCGCAATGACGAGCATAGCATTACACTGTGAGCCATCTGTATTTCTGAAAATAAATCAAAAAAGATCTGACTCCCCAGCCCACTGTTACAGTCATTAGACCATTAGTCTAGTTCAAAGCCAAACTGAAGTAGAATAGTTTCTGTTCAGCAATTCTAGAGAGCATTAGAAGGCTAAATGAATTATATTGGAAAAAATCTGGATCAACTTCAATCTGAACCTAAATGACTGCAGCTGTTGACGTATTCTCATTGCCTCAGTCTGTATTACAGAAAGCACAATTATGCAGTAGTCATGTGTAATTTTGAAAAGTGAATGTCCATGTTTTAAATAGAAATTCATTCTGAACTAACAAGGGCTGTCACTATATTGATTTACCTAAATAGATTAATCATTCGCCCTTAACATATTGCCCCAATCCTATCCAAAGTTTTGACAATAATGCAGCCCCAAGGTAAGGGAACCAACATTCCCTTACTTAGAGAAAGCCTCCGTGATTGCCCCTCCAAAGCAGGATGCAGCGCATGCCCCATTTGCACAGTTGCATCAGCGCTGCACAGTTGGATAGGATTGGGCCCTAAGGGCGCAATCCTAATGGTCAGTTAGGCCAGTGCATGTTCCCTGCCTAGAAGCATTGCAAACATGTCTTGCCACTCCAGGAGGTGGCTGTGTTGGCACAAGGAGGTGTACCAGCCCATGGAGTCCGCATCCAGCCTCCATGCTACCCTAAATGTGAAAAAGTATCAGCTGAGTTTGGTTGGCCCGGAAGTTTGGGAAGGGGGAAGGCGGGAGGAAGGTGGGGAGGGCGGTCCTGTAGGTGGGCAAGCCTGGAAAAGGGGTGGAGACATGATCCAGCAGTTAAGCCAGATCTAACCCCTGTTCCCAGCCTGGTTGGCCATGATCCAGGCCACTCAGATTTGCACCAGCTGTTTTGCTGGTGCAGACCCGAATAGCCCTATGGGGGAATCTGCTGCACCAAGCAGCAGCTGGCCCCAAACCCACACTGGACACAGCACAGGCCAGCCAGTCTGCCTGTTCCAGCACAGGTTAGGATTGGGCTGCCCAAACGTTTCCATGCAGAGGTTATACTCTGGCTTAAGAACCATGCCCATAAATCAGATAACATCCCAATGCTGTCATTTCCACATGCATGAGCACCCTTGTGTGAATAGACCCTCTGATTTTAGTGCTTGTGGAAAGAATAATTTTTTCATGCATAATATTAACACAATTTTATCAAAAGGGTTATGCCTCCATTTAGTTGATATAATGAAATAGTTTACTTGGGGCCCAATCCTGTTCAGGCTCGTGGTAAACAATACGTGCCAGTATTGTGAAAGTGCCATAAGGGGAGGAGATCTGGACCAAGGGTACAGCCTAAAGATAAGATCTGAAGGTGCCCAGTTCAAGATCACCAGAAGCTTCTGTGAGTAGCGAAACCTTGAGAATATGACTGATAAGCTGAGCTGAACTGTCTCCAGCTGCCTTCTGTGGAAGAGTTGTGCTGTGCCAGCTGTTTCTTCAGTGAAAGTGAAGAAGCCTATAAGCCCTTTATCAGCCAGTGTGAGAGGCAGCCATGCAGCCAGCAAGGAAGACCAGACAGTGAAAAAGCCATTTGAATGAAGTTGTTCTTGAAAGATTAGAATTTCTTTGTTATTTGTAGAAAAACCTCTCAGGGTTTAGAAAAAAGCCTGCCTATGTGAACCACCTTGAATTAGTCAAAGGAGCAATCCAAAGACCAAGAAAAGCGGTATGTAAATACCGATATTATTATTAATATCGTATATACATACCAATATTTTTTATTATTAACTTTTATTATTAATAATAAGGCACTTTCACTGCCAGCAGTAAGAGCTTACTGCTAGTGTCAGCCCAGCACCAGGCCCCAGCGCCTGGAGGAGCAGATGCAGAGCTGGCAGGTGATATGTTTCACCACCACTGGCAGTGAGCTCCTTCAGGGAAGGTGGAACTTGCAGGGGAGGAGCGGTGTGGGGGAGAGACAGCTGGATCCCAACCTCCTTCTCAGGCCACATGCTGAGACGCCCGTAGGATGCAGCGGTTGCCATTTGGCTATTGCTGTGCCTATGGAGGCTAGGCAGCTTAGAATTGGGCTGCCCATTTGTGAAACCTAGGCATAGCAATAAGTCTCTTAATTCAAATCTGTAATTATAGGTAGAAGAGTGATTTTTCAGTGATAACAAATGAAAACACTTAACACTGCTTTCTGCACTTTTCATTTTTGTAAAAAAAAAAAAAAAACTCCCAAATCTGCAAAAAATAAAAACCAGTTTTCTAACATCTCTCCATATTGATCACTGTAGGCTGGATGGGCTGGACAGGGGTGGGGGGCCTGCCTGGGTAATGACTATAGCTGCATCTGCTGATTGCGGTTTTAAGGAATAATACCATAATGTTGTATACTGTGGAATGTGGAATTTCACGAAGAATTCAATAAAAAAAACAGAGTGCAGTATATTCTATCAAACATTATACCCAAAAAGCTAAAAACCAAAAATACAACTTCTTATGTAACATTATGTATGATGACTACAGTGCACCTTGAGATACCAGAGCAGTATGTCACTACTATGTGCAGGGGCACAATAGCAGGGGAGGGCAATGATGTTCATCCATTGCTTCTGGGGAAATATTCACTGCATGTATTTTCTGGCCGTTATTGTTAATCAGTTCCTGTCATGACTACTACTGTCTCTCAGCTTCCCCTACCTCACAGAGGTGCTGTGAGGGCAAAAGAAGGGGAGGAAACATGCACACCACACTGAACTCCTTGGAGGAAGGGTGTATAAAATGTGGAAAATACAATAAACGAATAAATAAAATAATTTTGTTGTATAGGGAGGTGTCAAAAATTTATGGGCCTCAGGTATCAAATGACCTAGCTATGCCACTGGGTGTTATTTATTTTACTCAGAAGTACGCCCATTGTGTTCAGTAATATTTAGGATGTAACCCTATCTTACCAGAAACAAACACCTTATAGGTTACCTTATAGGTAATTTCTGTCAAAAACCATCCTACCAGGCATGAGAAATGCTTTTGTAATTAACTTTGTTGTTGTTCAGTCGCTAAGTCGTGTCCGACTCTTCGCGACCCCATGGACCACAGCACGCCAGGCCTCCCTGTCCTCCACTAGCTTCCTGAGTTCGCCCAATTTCATATTCATTGCTTCGGTGACACTATCTAACCATCTCATCCTCTGTCGCCCCCTTCTCCTTTTGCCTTCAATCTTTCCCAGCATGAGGGTCTTTTCTAAAGAGTCCTCTCTTCTCATCAGGTGGCCAAAGTATTGGAGCTTCAGCTTCAGCATTTGTCCTTCCAGGGAGCAATCAGGCTTGACCTCCTGGAGAATTGACCGATTGGATCTCTTTGCAGTCCAGGGGACTCTCAAGAGTCTTCTCCAACACCATAATTCAAAAGCATCGATTCTTCGACGCTCTGCCTTTCTTATGGTCCAGCTCTCACAGCCATACATGGCTACTGGGAAAACCATCGCTTTGACCATGCGGACCTTTGTTGGCAGGGTGATGTCTCGGCTTTTGATTAAGCTATCTAGGTTCACCATAGCTTTCTTCCCAAGAAGTAAACGTCTTTTAATTTCATGGCTGCAGTCACCATCTGCGGTGATCTTGGAGCCCAGGAAAATAAAGTCTGTCACTGCTTCCATTTCTTTCCCTTCTATTTGCCAGGAAGTGATGGGAGTGGTTGCCATGATCTTAGTCTTTTTAATGTTGAGCTTCAAACCAATTTTGGCACTTTCCTCTTTCACCCTCATCAAAAGGTTCTTTAGGTCTTCCTCACTTTCTGCCAGTAGAGTGGTATCGTCTGCATATCGGAGGTTGTTGATGTTTCTCCCAGCAATCTTGATTCCAGCTTGTGAGTCATCCAGCCCTGCCTTCCTCATGATGTACTCTGCGTATAAGTTAAGTAATTAACTAGCAAGAGACTATTCAACATTCATTCCTTATCTTTTCCTGTCTCTCTTACAAGGCAGCAACAACCTCTGCTGAGCCCTTCCTAATCTTTTTTCCCCCTTGACTGCTGTTAAATCATGATATTCATGATATTCAGAGAAGGCTCTTACCACTCCTCCATTTTAAAACTTTGTTATTAGTAGCACAGCAATGAGAAAATGTTTGAAAGTGTAAGTGTGAAAGAAGCTGTGTTCTATTCCATGAAATGCAACTGGGATACAGTATTCAAACGAGAGAAAAAGAGAGAGAGATGGCTGTGAAGGCTTTGGGATTAAGATGTTAGAGTGCTGGTTCTGTGTGTAAGAGTCCTGAACTGGACCTGAACCTTGAGCTTTTGGTAATCTCATAGAGAGAATGAACTTCTACACCAGCCCTTTTTTTAAACCAACATTGAGTTTGGTCAGGCTCTGAACAGGTTATTTCATGTTAAGTAAGGGGGGAGCAGCATTTTGTATACTGCCTCAGGCATCAGGAGGAATTGGGATGGTCCTGTGTCATTGCCACACTACACAACTATTTTAAAAGCTCTATTTTCCTCTTCATCCTATTAATAGTGACACTGAAGATTACTCAAAGCGCAATCCTAAACTGTACAGGAATAGTGAGGTTGGCAGGCCTGCACTATATCCAGTGCAGCTCCAGCCTCCCCTATGGTCTCCTTGGTTCTGCGCCTGCTAAACAGCAGGTTCAGAACTGAGGAGGCCGTGCAGCATGAATTGGGGCTGCGCAGACTGGGGACAGAGGCTTGGATAAATCCCATCTGCGCCCCCCCCTCTCCGGGCCAACACTAGTGATGTTGGGCTGGCGCAAACACATTGTGTCAGCCCAACAGACATCCTATAATTGCACCCTCTAATCAAAGCACCAGCACATGAATATATACAAATAATTCAGCATAATGACTGAAAATTTAGATATATAAAACAAACGTTCAATCTTTTTGTTATGTCTAACATAATGCGGCAATTTCCATGTTTAAATGGCAAGAATCTCTTTTGGAAACATAAGCCACTTTTGGAAGAACTGCAGAACATTTTTTATCTAGGCTGGGTTTGGGTGGACTATTTCACTTTGTAATGGAAATCTGATATTCCATTGAAGTCTTCAGATTGCTTAGCATAAAGCAATTGATTTGGCTATTTAGGTCTGGGTCCCACTTCCAAACATAAACTGTTGAGCTTACATCTGGGCTTCAGTCAACAGCAATTTCAATATTGGACATAAGGCAATATGTCAGACTGAACTCTTGCAGTAACAAAAAGAACACATGGAATTTCAGAGGATTAACTAAACAAGGCTCATGTCAATTAGGGTCTGAGACTATATAGATCTATCCAAGTAGGTTGGATGAAAGAGAGAGGGAGAAGAGCAAGTAGATCTATGGCAGGGAACAGCATCAGGTTCTTCCTCATTGCTCAAATAAATGGAATTATATCAGACCTGAATATTCTAATAGAACGGTGCTTCCCAAACTGGTGGTTCATGATTCATCAGCCTGGGAAGCACTGGCCTTTGGTCCCTTATAAGGGTAGGGGTGAGGGGGCCCCTGCAGCACCTCCACAGGGCTCCCCAAGCCTGAAAATGACTAAAAATCACAACCAGAAGTTACTTCCAGTTTTGCAATCGGAAATCAAAAGTAGCAGATGCAGATCCAAGGAACCTGTAGGGGAGGCTGGAGCCTCCCCTGGGGCAAGGGCTCCTGTGCGCTCCAAAGCTGCGCAGGACACAGTGCAGGCCTTGTTGTTCCAATTAAGTTTAGGATTGCACTCTGGGAAATAACCCAACTTACTGCTGCATTCTCTGGAAAGCAGCAAGTTCTGGCGTCACAGTGACGGCACTTCCAACCATGACATCACTTCTGGTGGGTCCCAGATGGATTGTCATTCTAAAAAGTGGGTACATTTGACAACCACTGGATTAGAGAATCCTAGAGAGGAAAATAGCAAGTTTGCTTGTTTTGCAACTGGAGCTGGAGCCTAAATTTGTTTTACCTGCCACTGTGTACTCAGTGGCTTTAATTGCTGCAGCTAAATCATAGAATCATAGAGTTGGAAGGGACCTACAAGGTCATCTAGTCCAACCCGCTGCCTGTAGCAGGAAATCCTCCTAGAGCATCTCGAGCAGGTGCCTGTCAAGCCTCTGCTTGAAGGTCTCTAGTGAGGGAGAATCCACCACCTCCCTTGGCAGACTATTCCACTGTCGAACCGCCCTTATTGTCAATAAATTTTTTCTGATGTCCTGCCGGAATCTCCTCTCTTGCAGTTTGTACCAGTTGGACCTAGTTCTACTGTCGAAAGCAGATGAGAACAGATTTGTCCCTTCTTCCTTATGACAGCCCTTCAGATATTTGAAGAGTGCTATCATATCCCCTCTCAGTCTTCTCTTCTCCAAGCTAAACATACCCAGTTCCCTCAACCTTTCCTCATAGGACTTGTTTTCCAGCCCCCTGATCATCTTCATTGCACTTCTCTGAACCTGCTCCAATTTGGCTGCATCTTTCTTGAACTGAGGTGCCCAGAATTGAACACTGTACTCCAGGTGAGGTCGCACCAATGCGGAGTATAGCAGATCCACAACTTCTTGTGATTTGGACGCTATGATTCTATTAATGCAGGCTAAAATTGCATTAGCCTTCTTTGCAGCTGACTCATGTTCATCTTGTGATCCACTGCAACTCCAAGATCCCTCTCATATGTTGTGCTGCCAAGCCAGGTTTCCCCCATTCTATACCTGTGTCTTTGGTTATTTTTGCCTAAGTGTAGAACCTTGCATTTTTCCCTGTTGAACTTCATCTTATTCTTTTCAGCCCAGTATTCCTTCCATCTTGTCATCTTCCTGAAGGCTTTTACTGTCTTCTATAGTGTTTGCTACTCCTCCCAGTTTTGTGTCATCTGCAGATTTGATGAGGTCCCCTTGTATCCCTTCATCCAAGTCAACCTCTGTGGGGACGTACACATTTCCCCCCATTGGCCAAGGATCCAGCATCTTCATTTGCACAGTCCTCCTTCTGAGAGAAGACTGACGCAAAGTAGGAGTTGAGCAGCTCTGCCTTCTCCTTTTCACCAGACACTAATTGGCCATCGTTATCGAGCAGCAATCCCACCCTCTCCTTTTTCTTTCTCTTCCTTTGGGAAGAGCTAAAAAAATCTTTTTTGTTATTTTTGACCTCCGTAGCCAGCCTCAGCTCATACTGAGCTTTAGCATTTCTGACCCTTGCTCTACAGATCTGGGCTACCTGTCTGTACTCCCCACTGGTGATCAGTCCCATTTTCTATACATACCTTTTTTAATCTTCAACTCACCGCAGAGATGTTTGTTCAGCCATCCTGGCTTTTTGAGGTGTCTTTCCCTTTTCTTTTTCATAGGAATTGTTTTCGACTGTGCCTAAAGCAGCTGCCTCTTTAGGAGCTCCCACCCATCTTGGGCCCCCTTTCCCGTAAGTTCATCGACCCATAGGATCCTACCTATAATTTCTCTGCGCTTATTAAAATAAGCCTTTCTGATATCTAAAGAATGGGTTTCGCTGCGTATTACCTGTGTTTCCAATAAGATTGAAAACTCCAGCAGTTCATGATCACTTTCCCCTAATGTCCCTACTACTTCGATCTCATCAACCAATTCCTCCTTATTAGTTAAGATCAGGTAAGGATGGCCCCTCCCCTTGTTTTTCCCTCTACTTTCTGGAAGATGAAGTTATCCTCCAGGCATAACAGGAATTTGTTGGAGCTCTTATACTTGACCGAGTTAGTCTCCCAACAGATACCAGGATAGTTAAAGTCCCCCATTATGACTACCTCATGTTTTCTTGTAATGTCTGTAAGTTGTTTCAGGAAAGCATCATCCACCTCCTCCCCTTGGCCTGGAGGTCTATATTAGGCACCCGCTACAATGTTGCATTTGCTGCTATTCCCCCTAATGTTTACCCAGATAACAGAGCTATCATGACCATTTTGGATGTCTGAGCTGGTGTTTATATTCTTGACATATAATGCAACTCCCCTCCTCTTTTGCCACATCTGTGCCTCCTAAACAACTGGTAGCCTTCCATTTGCACATTCCAATCATGAGAGTCATCCCACCAGGTTTCAGTTATTCCTATCAAGTCAAATTTACCATCACTTGCTAGAAGTTCAAGCTCATCCTGCTTGTTTCCCATGCTCCATGCATTTGTATACAGTATATGCAACGTAAACCCTGAGTCCATGATCCAATGTCCCCTTTCCCTCCCCAGCTAGTCTGGGTCTCTCCAAGGACCTACCATCCACAATGGTACCCCTAGGGTTCCTAACTGAGGCACCCACCTGCAGATCAGGCCTCTGACCATCGTCTCCAACTGCCCCCCCCCCAGCCTTTCGTTTAAAGCCCTCCTGATCAGGCTCGCCATGCTTCCACTGAAAACATTCTTTCCCCTCCTCGTGAGGTACAACCCGTCCCGTGCTAGCAGTCCTTCATCCAAGAAGTGCAGTCCATGGTCCCAGAAGCCAAAGTTCTCCCAATGACACAATCGGCGTAGCCAGTCGTTCACTTGAAGGATTCTTCTCTCCCTCTGGAGTCCTCTGCCTGTTACTAGGAGGACAGATGAGAATATCACCTGGGCCCCCAGGTCCTTCACTCTCCTGCCCAGCACCTCAAAGTCTGAAACAATCTGCTCATAGCTTCGTCCTGCAGTATCATTTGTTCCTACGTGTATTAGCAAGAAGGGGTAGCGGTCTGTAGGAAGAGGCGTTTCTACAGGGATGGCTAAGCTCTAAGTGTTGGAAGAAGCCTTACCCTGTCATGTAAACCCCTCCTCTCCCTTGCTGCTGTAGCCAGTAAGCAACGCCAAGATGTTGCTGTTCCCTGAGGATTGGCTAAAACGGTGCAGGAGAGGAGTGATTTCTACTGCAAGGTAAGGCTTCTTGCAAAACTTAGAGCTTTGCCATCCCTGTAGAAATGCCACTGTCTGTAGGTTTAACGAGCTTTGCCACTCTCTCTGTCACATCCCGGATCCTGGCACCGGGAAGACAGCACACCTCACGAGCAAGTGGGTCAGGGTGGCACACAGCAGCTTCCACACCCCTAAGCAGGGAATCGCCAACAACAACTACCCTCCTCTGTCTCCTCTTCTTGGGTTGGAATTCTCCTTTGCTGTTGGGCTCCATCAGAAGCCAGACGTTCCTCAGAAGAGCTAGTATCTAAGAGAGATTGGAATCAGTTGTGTAGTTCCAGTGGTTCTGCATGTCTTTTGAGGTTCCTTTTCCTGACAGTCATGTGCTTCCATGCAGAGTTTTTCCTTTTGGAGCTTTCATTATTCTCACTGCTCAAAATGGTGGTCTCCTCCTGTGGTCCCCTCTGGAGAAGTTCAGTGTGTGTGGTATCCAGGAACTCCTCTGCAGTCCTGATTTGGCGAAGGGCAGCAACTTCCTCCTCTAGTCCTCTCATCTTTTCTTCCAACAGTGCAATCAGCTTGCACGTGCTACATGTGTAGTTCTCAGGGTCGGCAGGCAAGAAGACAGACATAGCACACACCTTGCATGTCACAAGAGCTGTAGCTCCCTCTTCCATTTTCCAGACCCCTCAAGCTAAGGGCTTCCTTGCTGCCGGGGTTCTCAGCTCAAGCACAGGTAGCAGTTCTGCTGAAGTCTGGCATCAGGACAGGCCTTGGGTGGAATGGTATGATGGCCAGAGATGGTTTCAGGGCTACAATCCACAGCCTAAGAGTCACAGGCCAAGAACCCTTTTGTAAGTACCTAACAGCCCTATCCTATCCTGGGCTGGGCCAGAGAGTGTAGCATTGCTGACTAAGGATGCAATTCTAACCAACTTTCCAGCACTGACATAGCACTGCCAATGGGGCATGTGCTGCATCCGAGAGAGAGAGAGAGAGAGAGAGAGAGAGAGAGAGAGACAGAGGCCTCCTCAAGGTCAGGGAATGTTTGTTCCCTTACCTTGGAGATGCATTACCCTTACCCCGCTGCTGGAAAATTGGTTAGGATTGCGCCCTTAGCCTCTGCTGCATGCCAAGGGCCAGCCAGGGATCCGGTAGCAAAATAGAGGTAAATAAAAATCTCACTTACTTGCTCTGCCACTGCCTTAGCCCCAGCAGGCCCATTCATATCTGTGACATCTTTTTGGCTGATATAAATCCTAGTGGTTCCAAGCAGGCATGTCGAGAGCATAGAATAATGGCACCACCACTGCTACCAATGCCTGCCCTCAACACCCAGTCCCAAAACTTGTCCTGATGCCCCAGATCACCTTTCCTCCAACTTTCCTGCTCTGGTGGGGGGCACCTGAGGTTTTTGTTGTACACCCAGGAACCCATCCCTTTGCATTGGTAGTCCTGGTCTGTATGTCACTACAGTGGCTGCTGCACCTTATACTGATGGAACATCAGCACAAAACCTAGATAGGATTGGGCCATAAGTGCAAGAAATCTCACCAACTTTTTTCTAGTATTTTTATCAGAATATGTAGATTTGACTTTTTAGAATACAAAGCTTATTTATTTGTCCCTTTCTCCTGCTTTTCTACAGGAACTCCCATTTATTCAGTAGCGTGGGGTCCAGATTCAGAAAAGATTCTTTACACATCAGGAAAGCAGTTGCTTATTAAAGCTCTTCAGCCAAATGTTAAAGTTCTGCAGGTAACATTAATTTGAAATAGCATGTATTGTCTCATACGGTTGTTGAATATTTATCAGATGCTTGGCCAGCACTAATTAAGGCTAGGATTGTACCACTAGAGCCCAATTCTTGTCTACTCAGAAATATCCCAGTATAGCCAATGGGTACATACGTATTACTCTCAAGTACGTATAAATAGATGGTAGTTTTAAGAGCCCAGTCCTAACCAACTCTCCAGCACTGATTCAGCCGCAATATAGCCCCCGAGGTAAGGGAACTCATTTTACTTTGTGGAGGCCTTTGTGACTTCCCCTCCACTGCAGGATGCATTACACGCAATGTTGCCGCAGCTGCATCAGCACTAGAAAGTTGGTTAGGTTTGTGCTGTTAATCTTGCCTATGCTGACACATCATTTTTTAAAGATTCATTTTAAATTAACTTGTCAGACATACTGGCAGTTTTTCCAAATTGTAGAATTAACTTGTCAGTCTAAAACCATGCCTCGTTATTATTTAGTAGTGTTGGGCAAGTGTTATGTACAAAGTAGAATGTCTTGAAATTTACAATTCTTCGTAATATAGAAATAATAAGATTGTCTCCAAGATTTGTATGTTTGATAACTTGTTTTTGTTTTTTCCTGTATTTTCTTTTTTTATTCAGTGGAAAGCCCATGATGGAATTATATTAAAGGTTGATTGGAATTGTGTCAATGATCTTATCCTTTCAGCAGGTGAAGATTGTAAATACAAGGTATATGTTCTAATTAATTACAAAACATTATACCCTTTCAATAAAAATCTGCTGGACAGTATGTTACTAATTATCACTGAAACATGAACAAATTAGAAGCCCAAATTTAGTAGACATTCAGAGGAATATCATTTATTTTTCTGGATGTGGTGGCAAATGTTATTTTTACCGAGAAACTTTTGAAAAATCTGATGTCTTTTTTTCTCTTAACATATAGACAAATGAATTTTGGTAGAGGAACCACAAAAATAAAAGGATAAGTATCCTTATCCTTAGTGCAACCATAATCACTGCATATATTCATGTATAAGTTGATCTCATAGATAAGTAGAGGGCAGGTTTTAAGCCAACAATAATAGCTATGACCCATGGATAAGTCAAGGGTATAATGGGGGGAATGAAATTCTTTGAAAATGACTGTCATTTTTTGTTGTAATTGTTCTGAGGCAGCAACAGACAGCTGAAAAACTGAGCCATTTCACTATCTTCTGATGCAGCACAGAAATTAAGCTATTCTCAAAACAAGAAGGAAGAGAGATGAATGTGCTTATGGGATTTGTAGGTTTTCTGAGGAATACAGCACAACACTTCCATCGCAGCAACTCACATAACAACTACAGTTCCCATAAGCACTTTCACCTCTCTGCCTATTTGGAGAAGAAGGAAAATGTTACCGTTTTTTTTTTTCTTGCTGCATGTTGATGCCTGAGAACAATTATTAAGTAAAATTGCTCCATTTTTTCCTATCCCCTTGCTTTTTGCTTCTTAATCCAGGACCCCCTCCCCCAGCTGCATGTTTATTAACCATGTTGATCCATGTTTTGTGGGTCAATTTTCAAGCATCAATTTTTAGGCTTGTACAAGAGTATATAGGGTATTTAAGGTAATCGGGGCCCCAAACATAATGAAGAGGCTTATGGGCAGAATATGCATTCCACTAGCATGCCTTTGTGCCTGTAAAGCACTGAAAAGGGCTTTGCCATCGTGTGAAGGCCAGGGCTTTCTCATGCATGCCAGTGGGGAGAAGGACATCTGCTGGAGCCAGTAAAGCTGGTGCGGGGTGGAAGGGGACAGGGAAGGACAGCAATGGGGTGGGATTGGCAGATTGGGCCCATGACAAGGGAGGACTTGGTGGTGTTTGTATGTGCATATCCTATCCTTCTCTGGCATCAACGTGGACTTTAGCCAATAATATTGCTGGCGCAGGTCTGAGGTGACCCATTGCAGCTGTTGGTGCTTACCCCGGATGGAGAAATCACTAGATTTGGTCTCACCCAGTGCAAGAAATAAAGATGTCACTCCTGTGGACCTTCTCCCGTATCAGATCATACATAATCTTTAATAATTATTTTTAATAATTCATAGTGGCACCTGCTGCATCCAGCAGGAACGTTTTGGCCTCTGAAGGCCTCAAGTAAAGAAAGTTTTGTTCCCCTGCCCCAAGCAAGGCCTGCACCAGGTTTAATTGGATCTTTGCCAACTATACCAGTTGTATAACTGGTACAAGTCTACATGGATCCGTGAAGGCAGATCAAGGCTTGGAAGGGGGTTAGGTTTCAGTGTGCAGTGTTGCCACAGTAACCGCCCCCGTTCTGATCCACTCCTTTGCCACCCCATTCTACCTGTACCCTGCCTCCTCACATCCACTGCATTTTGTGACAGCCTAAAAGTTTGTTCTGGTGGTGCTAGACACTGATGGATAGTGCCGTAAATGTATTTGGAGTGATGTCCGTTGTTTTATTTCAATGAATCCTATATAAAATTAGTCAAGCAGGACCACTCAAATCAAATTGTAACTCGGGGATGTAATATGTGCCTATTAACATGTGACGTGTGTGTAAATAAACAAAACATTGTGTATAGTTTTGATGAAATGATTCAAACACAAATCAGTCTTTTAAAGAAAAAGGGATATTTATAATTATACTAGCTGTATACCCTTGCTTTGCTACGGTATTAATAATGGGGGGGCAGCACAGATCTCCTTATGTGCAGTCCACTCCTGCAGGCTCTCCATGTCATTTCAAGAGCTCTGCAGTGCACCACAGCTTACGAGAGAGATGAGAGCCTGCTTCATGCCAAGTGCCGAAGGCTTGAGGGAGCCTGGCTGGGGAGGTTGGCAAGGAGAGACCCCTTGTCAGAGACATGTCTTCTGTCTTTAAGGGGTGAGAGTGTGCCCCATGCTGGGTGCTGAAGGAGTGAGTGAGGGAGCCTGGACAGGAAGTTAGCGAGGAGAAATCCTCCCTGTCAGAGGCATGCCTTTGGAGACCACTGGCCTCTCTCAGGCAGTAGCACAGAGGAAAATGCCAGTCAGGCCTAAGTTCTACTGTTCTACTGTGTTTTTTCGCTGTTATTTCATTGTTACAACCCCTTGCCATACTTGCTTCACTAGTATGAACTATGTTTTTAACTATTTTAACTATTTTATGTAACTATTTTAAATCTATTTTGACACCATAACACATTCATGTTCAGGTTGAAATTTCCTTTGATTCCTCATATGAAATTTTGGGTTGAGCTTTTTAGGATGCTTAATCCCTAGAAAGGTCCATTTGTGCCCCAATGCCCTTCCCTGCTATTGTGGATAGGGAATGGGGCCTCCATACCTCCCAGCCTGGCATCTGCAGCTCAGCTATGACCCCCTGTCATAGAGCTGCACTCTGGCCTGATTTCTCCAGAGTAAATCAGTTAATGAACTGCTGCTTACTGCCACTGCCTGGTTATCACAATAGTTAAAACATCTATATGATTTTGCTTTTGTTTGGTTTTTAGGTTTGGGACAGTTACGGTCGTCTGTTGTATAGCTCACAATCACATGAATACCCTATCACTTCTGTTGCTTGGGCTGTTGATGGGGAGTTATTTGCTGTGGGATCTTTTCATACTTTACGACTTTGTGACAAAACAGGGGTAAGTAACAACTCGATGTAATATTAGTAAGGTTTATGAATAAAACAGTAAGCACTTCATACATTAATGGAAATAGAACTATTTTGGCCTCTCTCTCTCTCTCTCTCTCTCTCTCTCTCTCTCTCTCTCTCTCTCTCTCTCTCTCTGTGTGTGTGTGTGTGTGTGTGTGTGTGTGTGTGTCTACCCTGTTGGTTTTTGTATGGATTTCTTTCTTCATATTTGTGGAAAATTGCTTGTTTGCATTGCTTTTGTATTTATTGACCTGATAAGAATCCTTGATAGTTTTACTTACAGATAACTTTGTAGTACTATTTCTATTCTCTCTCACTTTACATCAGAACATCACTGTGGGCGCAATCCTAAACAGCGCTGGACTGGCGTATTCATGTCCGATGCTGTTTAGTAGAGGCTGGAGCCTCCCTACAGCAATGGAATGTGCACTCTCTTACCATAGGGGAGGCTCCAGCTTCCCCTATGTGCTCCTCGGATCTGCGCCTGCTAAAGAGATCTGTGCCCGCTAAAGTGTGGGTGCAGATCCTAGGAGACCGCGCAGCCCGAATTGGGGCCTCGCAGACGAGCTTAGGAGCTGCTATGAGTAGTGTCGGCTTCAGAGCTTTACTGCCAACGCGGGGGTGCTGTTTGGCACTCCCGCATCGGCGCTAAGCACGTAGCACTGACGCAACGATGTTGCGTCAGCGCTACGTGCCTTCTAGGATTGCGCTGTGTATGTGTATGTTCTATACTTTTATGGAAGAGTTTGGATTTTTATACGGTTCAGTTTTCTCTTCCAGTGTTTGAATATATAACATTTGCAAACATTTTGCTTATATGACTTATAGTTTCTAGAATGAAGGGAGGGATTTTTGTTTTATTTATTATATTTGGGTGTAATTAAAAAATTGAAGTAGTTGATAGTTGAAGAATTGTCCACATAGCAAATACAGTTCACCCTCTGCATCTGTGGGAATTCCATTCCCAGAACCCCCACAGATGACAAAACCTGCCAATAACTGAGTCTGGGTCTTATCTGATCTTTGGACAAGACCAGAAGTTCCCTTCAGTCGTGTCTGGAGGTGTTCTGAGCCCCGGAAATGCTGCACGCAATAGGGCAGACTGCAAGTCCTTCATAGGAGAGTTTCATTACCAGGCCACGTCTGAAAGGCTGATAGGAAGTTGAGAGGAATCTGACTTGTTAGAAACCAAGGCTGCAATCCTGTACACATTTTCCTGGGAGTAAGCCCCATTGGACACTTCTAAGTAAACATGCATATGATTGTGCTGCAAGGATTTCAATGTGCATGTGCTCTAATAAGCCAGTACTAGCTCCGAGCTTAGGACGTAAACTGATGTGGTAACCACCCCACAGGTGTTGCAGCACCCCGCACCACCCCTTCCAGCTTGACCTATTCCATCCCATGGACTGTGATGGCAGGGGCCTTACAGAGAAGTCCTAATCCCAGGGTATGCCTGCCCCATACCCAGCAGGGCTGGGACTGGCTGTGGCACAACCCAGGGCAAGAGGAATTGATTTTCCTTACCCTAGGTAACATAGTAGCGGCTCGAAGGAGCTACTCATATCTGTGCCACTGAAATCAACAGTGCAAATCTGAGCAGCCTGGAGTTGAGACTCGGCTGCCTGAGACTGAGACCTAGGATCCCTGGGCTGATTCGTCCATGGGCCTGCTCTCCCCTGCCTTCCCAAACCCCCTCGCCGTTCAAACTTGGCCAGCACATGCGTAATGGTCTGCAGTGGCCAAATTCAGCCTCCATTGGTTGGCACACATCCTTGCCCCAAACCTGCCGTCTCAAAAGCTGGTGCAAAAGTGCCTAAACAACGTGTTTGCAACACCAGAAGCGGGCACAAGGGAGTGAAAGCGCAGTTTGGATTGTGCACTTAATTGCTCACATTCACGTCTTGCTTCTGTGGAGCAGTGATCAATCTAGCTGGGATTTTAATTTTTGTTATTTTTTTGCGGTGCTCTTAAGAGATCTCTCTGTGTGCTTGGGTAAGTATTATTACTCTCCTCCTTCCTTTCACCCCTGTCCCAAGAAATCAAATTGCTGTCAAATCAAAATTCAAGTAATAGATGAGCCACAAATTATCTGTTGTAAACAAAGTCTTGTATTTATAGATAATTAAAAACAGACATTACATGGAGATAATAAGGAAGCTCAACATTATTCAGCATTTCCCTCTGAATCTGAAATTTATTCTCAATCATGACGTGAAGGATTGTTTAGTAATACTTCATTTTACTTCTGAGAATGATTTTAATCAATAAGAAAGGTTGGGTGATTTAGTTTTATATTTTAACACTTTTAACATGTTTAATATTAATCTTTTTTGTTGTATCTGTGTCAAGTAAAAAGATAAATGAGCCTTTCTAGTTTGAATTGTCTAAGATTGTCTGGCAAAATCATTTTGTTTCAGAGATCCTAAATCATAATCTTTTCAGACAAGAAAGTGTACTTTTCAGAAAATAAATCGCACTTCTGTGTCGGTGTAATTGATTTTCCAAAGGCAGTGTTTGCAGTTGAAGCATTAAGGTAGATGGATGTGGAAATTCAGTAAATCACTAACCACACAGGCTAGTTTTTGTTACACTTATTCACATCTGCCTTTGTGTATTCTAATTGATCATAGTTAAGTATACTTTTGTGATGAAGAGTGAAACAGAGTGTTCCTATGGGTAATGATATGCATTTAAGAGTACAGGTGCCATAATTTCCATCATTATGCCACTGCATGAAGGTGTAGGGTGCCAGTGTAACTTCGCAATATTCTCCTGTAATTTTGAACTGGTTAATATTGAAGTAGTAAAGTGTAGCATGAATTCCATTTTGGCTTAAAAAAAATTTTTTTACAATATATAAAACATAAATAAAAATAGATAAGAATAAAAATAGTGATCTGATACATTCATATGCTGCTCCCACCAAATCAGGTAGTGAATGGCAAACATTTGAAGTTACTATGGTTACTACGCTTGCAACTTATGGGCTCTGAGGGCATGTGGGGGCTTCAGCACCTGCGAATACAAAATCTGCAGATGTCAAACCCACAAATAATGCCGGCTCCCTGTAGTTCTCATACCCTGTCCAACGTCAAGTATGTAGCCTAATATATGTATTCTCATGACCACATCTCAGTACCTCCCTATCAACTTTCTATCACTTCAACTGTTAAAAGTATTATTTCTCCTCTCATTTCTGATGCATGCTTTCTGAACAGACTCCTTCTCTTTAAATATTTGCGAACTAGCAAGATCTGGCTACTGATAGAAGGCATTTTCACACATAATGTGAATACAGTTATGCATTGCTTAAAGACGGGGATAGGTACAGTATATGCTCATGTTCAGTTCCCAGAACCCTCGTGGATTTAAAAAATCCATGGATAATTAAGCCCGTGGATGTACTCCACAGCCACACCCTCTGAGCCTGAGCTATGTTCCAGTCACATCTGGAGGGATTTCTGAGGTCACACGTGGTTGTCCATGGCCTCGGTGGGCCTTAGAATGGCCGTTTCAGCAAAAAAAAAAAAAATTACACCCACTTTTTGCTAAACACCAGACGTAATATTTTTTTTGGCCCAAACTGCCATTCTGAGGTCTGCCAAGGTAGCGGGCAGTCACACATAGCCGTAGAAGAGCCCCTGGAGGCTATCTGAGTTTTTTCCCCTAGAGCAGGACTCACTAAACCTTGGCCCGCGGGCATGATCTGGGGTTGGAGAAACCTTTCCATCCTGTGGGCGGCACTTAGTGTTCTGTTAAAGTGCTGCTCCATTTTCAAGCTGAGCTCTTGGCAGAGACGATCTTGGCAGTCTTTTCTCTGCCTGGCGTCCTGCTGCACAGCCTTCTGGGATGCAAGGCATAGACATGACTGCCCTAGTGTCCCTGTCACCAGTTCAGCTTGAAAATGGAGCTGGACTTCAACAGAATGGCCGAGCTGTTCTGAGTAAGCCAGGGAGCTGTTGTAAGCCAGGGAGCTGCAGAGCCTTCTGAGCATGCTCAGAAGCAGCTGAGGAAAATGAATGGAGTCCTATGGAAAGTGAAACTGAGCCACACTGCGTGTTTACTCACAAGTAGGCAGCTGTGCCATGGTGTGTTAGAAAGGGCAGGCTGAGAGGAATGCAACGCTGCCAGAATGGTCCAGATCCGATGAATGTAGGCCCCAAAAGCATGCAAGAAGGAAGTCCCTTCCTCTAAGCTGAGAAGTATTGAAAGTGAAACGGAGTGACAGGGTTGCATTTACTTGTTAGTAAGCAAGTGTTTACTGGAACACGTGAGCTGAATTCAGCAGGGCTCTTCAACCTCTACATGTGAGGATTGTGCATTCACTTGCAAAAGGTAAACTGCTTGGGAAACAGGCTCTTTTCAGGATGAGCTTTCAGACCATGTGCTCTCTTTTGTTCCAGACGCTGTGCTGCTGCTGAGGTACTGTGCAAACTATTTGGGGGGGGGAACGGCTCTTTTATTACTCCCAAGTAGAACTCCCAGGCAGGTATGCTGCTCTTCTCTCAAGACATACAGGAGAATCTGAGGAAAGAGGAGGCAACACATACCCTGCCTCTTCCTTGCAAGAATATAACAAACCAACTTAGGGAGAAGGGGTAATTGTTATGGAAATAGTGGAAGATTACCCTGAGGAGATAGGGAATGATATTAGCAGTGGCCCCCTGTCTAACAGCCAGGAATTACACGGTTAACCCTGAGCCTTTGCCTGCAGCTAGTTCACAACTGCAGCCAGTTGGGGATAACAACTGATAAAAGGAGCTCCTGGGAGGAGCAGTGATGTGGTGTGGGTACAGAGAGGTGGAAAAGGGTTGTGGACAGATGGGGCGGGGAATAGTTGAGGCTGTGGTTGGAACTCAGGTTGTTCTTGGAGACTGTGGGGACTTATTGTATGGTTGCAATGCCCCTGGAGTCACCTACTGGAGGAGGAAGGAAGACCTTTGTGGCTAAGCAAGCAAGCTGACTGCATTTTGCAAAATGCATTTTGGGTGGTGGGGTTTAGTGGTGCCTTGTGTAAAACTAAGGTGGTTTTGGATGACAGAAGGGGAACTAATTAGCCTACTGTGAACATAAGATTACAGAGAGAGAATTTGGCACAACAGTTATCCCTGCAGAAGCCAGCTCAAGCCTGTAAAAGGCTCTGCAAGTAGGTAAGCTGAGCTCAACAGAGTGACATGCATTCCTCTATTCCAGGCAGATACGCTTAATCAGTTCTAGCCTTGAACAGTTTTTGTGTGTGCCTTGTTTCATTATGATCCCTTCTGATCCCCATAGGCTGTCATTTTTGAAAGCGGGTCCCAGTGCGAAAAGGTTTGGGAACAACTGGTTTAATAGTTGCTTGTTACGTTGCTATTTTATTTTGTTTTTCCCTGCACTTTAATAAATAGGTAGACTGTACAGTTCTTAGGTAACAATTACTGGTAGATCATTTGTCAGAATCTGGTGTTAGGTAAAATCAGACAAAATGATCTAATCCAAAGAACTGCAGATACCCCAAAGTTTCTCCCTCGGCTTCTCCACGGGGCATGACAAATTCCATGATTTTTGGCTTTAAACTTACCCTCGACTTATCCATGAGATCGACTTATGCTTAAGTATATACAGTAAGTGATCTTTGGGCTTTTATTTCTCAAACAGTTCGTTGTGCCTTATATCTATTTTGAAATGGAGTTGAATTTCAGAAGCAGGTTATGATATAAACATGGAAGTCTGTTTTTCAAAGAGGGATAAAAAGATTCCACTGTGCACATGCAAACTTGCTGAAAGTTGCAACATAGTATAGACTATGGCCAACCTCTCAACTTTAGGGCTCCTGGTTCTTTAACAATTGTGTAGAGGAGGGAATATAAGCAGTTGCGGCTTGTCATCTGCAAGATGATGGTCTTTTACACAATTGTTAAAGGTCCAGTAGCCCTTAAGTTGAAAGGTTGGCCACCCCTAGTTTAGACTCTGATGCAGAACATTTTGTGATCTTGCTTGAGTTGGACAAATCATAATCTTGTGTTGCAAATTGACTATATTGCCAACTAAACATTTATTTATTCATGTTTCTATAGCACCCTTCCTCCAAGGAGCTCAGGGTGGTGTACATAGCTCCTTTCCTCCTTTTGTCCCCACAACAAAAGGTAGGTGAGGTAGGTGAGGCTGAGAGATAGTGACTGGCCCAAGGTTATCCAGGAAGCTTCATGACTAAGTGGGGATTTGAAATATGCAGCATAATATTGTATAATGCAGTTAAGTCTATTTATAGAATGATTTGAAGTGGGACTTCCTAGAAGGAATTTTAAAGAAAACACACATTAACAGTAGCTAAACCCAGATACTATCTATTCCTTTGCAACCAGCAGAAATAATTTATGAGGTTTGCTTCCATGCATTTTTGCTGCTTCGTGCAAGTTTTTTCCTTGACTTCAATATAAATAGCTGCTAAAGAATTAGCCATGCTGGTGCTGAGAGAGAAGGGAGAATGAGTCACATAACCAGTGTGATAGTGTTTGAAGAGAACCAGACCTGGCTTTCTGGTCAGCACAGACATTTTTATTGTGTCTGATGTAATGGAGCTGAATCAGCGAATTGCTCCCTCGAGAGCCATCAGGAGATATACATATCATTAACCCTTCTGCAGCATATGCAACTAGTTACAAAGCATAATTTAATTAAATATGTTAACATATACTCTTTTGCTCCCATCTCTTTTTTGCTTCTTGTCTGTTTCTTTGTTCTAATATTGTTTTTATAATCTTTTTAGAAATCCCTAGTAGTTTACCACTTTGCAACAATATTTCATTGACCGTGTCAGTCACAACTGGGGGAAAAAAAAATCAGTATTTGAATTAGCTTTTGTAGTTTGCTGTTAACATTTGTGTCTGGCATAGATAATATTCGAAGCCAAACATTTCTTTAGCAGTATGCCAAAAACAAACACACACCTACAATATGTCTTTCTTTCAGTCCTTGGTTTTTAAGATTCTAAGCTTTTAAAGAAAAGACCAGAGCTCGAAGCCTGTGGCTATTCATATATACCTTGTGGGTGACTTCCTGAAGGTTTGCATGCTTGCTTTGACACTCTTGCTCATGTTGCAATACTGTTAAACAGAAATAGTAATCAGGAAGGACTGAGGCCTTCTAATATTCCCCCACCCCTGCAGGCAGAGAAAATGAATCATAAGAGAGGTCCCCTTTCTCAGTGCCCCATAGAATGAAAGAAGCTTTTATATACAACATGGAATTGTTACATTATAAACCACACAGTTAGTTTACTTACAATATTGTCAGCTAATTTACATGGCAGATATTATTTTTGTTGTTGTAATAATTTGTTCAAGCATGTCTTTTGTGTAAATAATCTGTTCATTTCTCCAGAAGTTAACTGAGCTTTGTTTTAGAATTGTTGTGATGTTTTTATTACGGTTATGAAATTCTTTCGTAGGTTTGGGGAGATTCTTTTTGCCTGCATGCTGTTACAAATAAATTTAATGTAACTGTTTAATCTAAGTACTGATACATAATGTATTTTTGTAACTTGTGGCTACCACCTAGTTTCAACAAAATATTCTGCAGGAAAATAATTGGGATTGCACTGGTATTAACATATAATTATATTATTGATCTCACTACTCTATATAGTAAGATATCTCCCGTATGTTTTATTGTACATAGATTCTATAATGACATCTTTTCAAAAATTATGTGAGAAGCAGGTGAAGGCATTTTTCATTGGTGGTGTTATTCTTTTTTCTTCTTCTATCTTTTTAACCTGCAAAATGCCTGTAAGGCAGAGTGTGTATGGATAAGAGTGCCTTTATATGGCAGGGTCTCTTGAAGGGAAATTTAGAGAATAGCAGGATGCACTTGTTTGCAGTGCTGAGATTGGAATAAACCTGCTCCCTGTCTCTGGTAGACTCAGTGTTTGGTGATGGCACCCTCTCAAATATGTTAGTTACATTAGTTCAATGGTTTCCAATCTTTTTAGCCATATGGCATCCCAGAATGCCTGTGGCTTCCGGGTAGTACCCCAAAATGCCTTCTGGTGCCACAGCCAGCTCCAGCCTTCAACTTTATTTTTATCACCAAAACTTTATTTTTAGCATCGTAGCCAGTGCTGGCCCACAACTTTTTGTTAGCATTTCATCAGCTGTTATGTGGCTTCCAGGTAGCCCCAGCAGACACTGCATGCAGTCCACCGAAGGTTGGCCACAGTGGCCTTCTTCTGACTTTTCAATTTCTACCCCAGCTTTCTCCCTGAAGGACACCCAAGCGGGTAACAACAATTAATTGAAATATATAAAAGACAAAAATACATACAAACTATAAAATATAAACTATGAAATATACAATGAAAGCCCAACAGCAGCAATAAAACCATCAATTAAAACATTAAATAAATTAGCAAAAAAAGCAGCCATCACATCTTTTTACTAGCATTAAAGGATTTCTGGAGTAAAAATGTCTTCAGGCCTCGCTGAAAGATTAAGGGAGGAAGCTGATCTCAGCTCAAATAGGAGGGAATTCCACAATACAGGCACCACTACTAAGAAGGCCCTGTTTTTGGCTACCATCCCCTAACCCCTCTTAATGGCAGCACAACCAAAAGGGACCCCTGAGATGACTGAAGAGAACAGACTAAATTGTACAGAAAAAACGCTCTCTCAAATACTTTGTTCCCAAGCCATGAAGGGCTTTAAAAGTAAAAACCAGTATCTTTAATTGGGCCCAGAAATGAACTGGAGCCAGTGCAGCTGCTGAAGCAATGGTTGAACAAAGTCAAAACACTGACCTCCAGCAGTCACATGAGGGTCCACATTCTGCACCAGACTGTCCTTTTCATGAAATTGAAATCCATGGATGTTGATCCCGCAGATAACATGGACCCCCTGTACTGAGAATGCTCAGATCCTTATGTTACATCAATCAATCAATCAATCACTCAGTCAACAATATTTATATACCACTTTTAACACCAAGTTCACAAAGTGGTTTACAGGCAAATAATAAATGGCTACTGTGTTTTATTGCTTTTTATTAAAATCTGTAATTTTTAAAATTAAAATTTTTATTTAATTTATTAAATTAAAAGAGCACCCTTTATTTTAGGGAGAAATTTGGGATATAAATCCAATAAATAAATAAGAAGTGTTGAGAGGAGGACTACATGACGTTTGATTTCTCCGCTTTTAAAATTGTGTTCAGAAATTTTATAAAATGGATAATTAATTGGATTACCTGGCATTGCACGGTGACAAGTTTTTAAGAAACTCTATGAAGAAGAAAACAAGTTTGTACTCTAGTTCAATGGCAGAGTATAGAATGCGAGTCTGTGATATCATGTACCAAGAACTGTACGCATGTATAAATTATGGCATTTTCCTTCAAAATACTTCTTTAAATTCTGATCATGAATACTTTAAAGGGGAACACCACAATTTATACACATATGCCCTTGATAGTTGATATTTTGTACTCAGTTAAGAAGCATCTTAAGATCTGCTTAATAATATATATTCTTTAGCAGACACTTAAAGGTATATTTTTCAAAACTGTCTGTTGGGGTTTAGTTTTGTGATTAATTTCACACTAATAAACTACTGTATGTTACATTAACCCTTAATGAAGACCAGTGTTTCTTATTCTCTCAAAATGTTTTTTTATGTAATTGATAGGCTAATTCTTCTGTAGTAACTGCTGTATATGGAATAGCATTTTCTAATATATTTTACTACATTTAAGATTACGTTTCCATTCAGTAACTGTAGAAAACCTAGTATTTTTTCTTTAATGTTATTCTGGGATTTGATCCCAGTTCTTGCTAGTATGGCCAGTATTTTTTTTTTTTTTTGAAAAAAACCTGCCAAACTAATTCTTTAAAAGAGAAACCTGGAAAATCAAGGTTTTCCATTGGTCTCCCAGTTATTTCCTTTACATGTACCAGGAGTGGCCAAACTTGTTTAATGTAAGAACCACATATGATAAAGTTCAGATGTTTGAGAGCTGCAAGAGAGATGTTGAAGAGCCTCAATATTTGCGAAGCATTTAAATTCGTAAATATATTTACTCACAATTAACATTAAACTTGCATTCTAATCTTAGAGGACACCTAGTTTTTACCTGGTAAATAATTTTATTTTTCACGTTATTATGCTTTTATTCCCTGAAACGGAACAGGCAAACAAAGACGGTCTAAAAAGGGTAGGGTGCCTTGAGGCCAAGCAAAAGGAAGATTTAACCAGTCAAGCTGGGATGAAGGCCTAGGAAAGAGAATAGAAGCCAAGACATGGCCACTAAAAGCAGGAGTGAGTAGGAGGGCCGTGTGATATGGAAGGAAGCAGGGACCTAGCAAAGAGCAGTGAAGGAATAAGCAAAATCAAGGTAGAGCACAGTCAGCTGGGGAAAGAGAGAGCTTGCTGGACTTGGCACTGCCTTGCCCATTCAGCTAAAGCCCACAATTCTGGTAACATTTCCATGCATTTTCCTATTAGTCAATGGGTATCTCACTATGTTATAATGCACACAATATACATTTTGGGGAATTACAATGTATTTCCCTATTTACTAACAAGGTGGAATACAAAAGAACCATAACATTCTGATACAGTCAGTGGTCAGGGAACAGGGGTAAATTACCCCAAATGGGGTAAAAATGAAATTCCTGGGGGTAATGGACAGATAGGAGTATGCCCCACCCCCTTTTCCCTCATCTTTCCTTCATGACCAACGTTCTCTCTTCTGACTAATTGGAAGTTCCTCTCACACTAGATGGATTTTCCTTGCTTCCAATAGGAGATTAGAAGCGGCAAGGTACTTGGCCCCCAATAGGCAGCGTCCCCCTCCCTTCCCAGGCGGCGAAGAAGGCCGTGGTTATCGATCCCGCTGCTGGTAGAGGGAGAAGGAAGCAACAGCAGAGAAAATGGCTGCTGTGGCTGCAATTGCGGCGGTGCCGAGTGATGGGGGAGCTGGCGAGGCCAAGCCTATTCCAGGCAGCAAGGCCGGCGCAGACCCACTCCCAGCTGGCACTCAGGCAGCCGTGGAGTCGACAGTGCTCAACGCCAGGGAAGAGCCCAAACCAGCTCCGGGTGGGGAGGCTGAGGAGCCGCCGCTGCTACCCAGGAGCCTGGCAGGGACGTGAGACGTGCAGGCATGGGGGGAGGGCTCTGGTGAGCGGCTGAGGTGTGTGTGTGCATGTGCCCGCAGGCACGCATGTACGTTCCCTGACCCCTGTGAATACAGTGTCACTGGTCTCACTATAATGTATTATTCTCCAACCCCAACCAATGTTTTAAGGAGTGTTTAATTCCTGGTGGGGTTTTTTTTTCTGTTTCTTTAAAATAACCTTGTCATCGAGTTGCTGACAGAATCTTCTAATTGCAAGAAATATGCATGTTGCTGCTTTTGGTTTTCAAAGAACCTTTTAGTCTCGAGGGAGAAATCAAAAGACCTAAAGATAGATGTCTGTAGAAGTGTGTTTTAACTTCATTTTTCCCACATTTGTAATTTTAATATTAGTATATTTAATGTGCTCCTCAGAAGTCAAGTGTACATTTTAATGTTTTGCACACATTAAACTAAGCTTAGGTTGGCTAATTCACATACTGTATACTGATTTACAGTGGTTGTAAGAAGATAGGATTTTTGGCTTCCTTTTCCTTAGAAGTGAAGTGGGCCTTTTTATAATTTGTTTGGGCTGAAACAATCTTTCTGCAAGAGGGCTGGGGCAGCCTTCTGCCAATCATAATACCATATTAAACTTTTCCATTTGACACATGTATCCAGATCTCATAGTAAATGAGATTTCAACTTTTAAAGCTTACTCTGTATTTTTCCTCTTAATTTTTATTATCTTGAGATTTAATGTATTTTTGTAGTATTTTGTAAAGGTAAAGGTTTCCCCACGACCGAATGGTCTAGTCGTGCCTGACTGTAGGGGGCGGTGCTCATCTCCGTTTCAAAGCCTGTAGAGCCAGTGTTTTGTCCAAGGACAAGCTTCCATGGTCATGTGGCCAACATGACTATACGCTGTAGCGCACGGAACGCCATTACCTTCCCACCGAAGTGGTCCCTATTTATCTACTTGCATTTAGGTGCTTTCCAACTGCTAGGTTGGCAGGAGTTGGGACAAGCAACGGGAGCTCACACTGTTGCGCAGTCTTGAACTCCCAACCTTCCGGTTGGAAAGCCCAGCAGCAGCGGTTTAACCCGCTGCGCCACCACGTCCCTGGTGTATTTTGTAGTGAAAGCCAAATTTCTCAGTTCACTTGCTGTCATTCAAAATACTCAGTTTGAAGAGCGGCTGTCCCATGGTCCTCAAAACCCTGGTTTCATAACTTTTTACTTTGTTCTAAAAGAGCTAAAAAAATTTACATTGTATTGACATTGTTGCAGATGTAATACTCATAGGACGCAATCCTAACCTGTGCTGTATCCAGTGCGGGTTAGGAGGCAGCTGGAGGCTGCCTCGGGATAAAGGGATATTTTCCCCAGCAGCTTCCATAGAGCTACTTAGAGCTGCATCAGCAAAATCACTGGCATAACTCTGGATCTGGGCCAAGGATGGGGGTTTGGATCAGGCAGAGGTGCTGGATCCTGTTTCCACACCCCTCCTGGGCCAGCCTGCCCATGGGTCTTGCCCTCTCAGGTGGCAGCTGGAGATCTCTTCAGGGTATTTTCTCTTATCCTGGATAAAGCCTCAGCTATCCCTGTGGGTAGGTTTACCAGATACAAACAGTGCCTATACCTACATATGGTATTAAAGAATAGGGAATTTTGGCAGGTGCAACTTTTTAAAACCTTCCATGTTGAGCTGCACCTGCCAAAATTCCCTCTTCTGTACAATGGTTAAAGGTATCTTTACCTTTATTCTGTCCCCGTTTATATCTGGTAACCCTACCTATGGGGCTTCTCAGATCTGCGTTGGCTGGTGCATATTTGGGAAGCCCCTTGTAGGGCTACCCAATGCACTGATATCTGCACCCGTTCAAGAAGGATTGTGCCATAAGTCAAATAGCCCAGGTGTAAACAGCCTATTGTGGTAATAAAACAGAACAGTAAGCATTGAGAGTCAAAAAGGCAACCAACCTATTTTAACTCACAACCCACACTTAAAACACCTGTTGAAAAAAGTCTTCAACCACTGTCTGAATGTTTCTAAAGAGTACTTCTTAAATCATAAGGAAGGAGTTCCACAACTGTGGTGCAACCACAGAAATGTGCTGCTTCTCACCACCATCACCCCTAAACTCTGTTAGAGGCAGCACTAAACAACAGAGTAGGCTGGAATGTATGGAAGTAGGTGATCTTTCAGGTACTCCAAGTCCATGCTATAAAGGCCTTTAACCACTTACATCTGCACTGACATTAACAGCAGTTAAAAGCTAACCAGGATTTGTATTTGATCATGATTTCAGATCCTGGAACTGTAGGGTAGCTCTAACTACAGTTAGGTGTAATGAGTCATTGTAGTTACATCTGCTAGAAAGGTAGTCAGAAGAATGGGGGAAAGAGAAACTGCAAAGTTTTCTGACAGTCCCCCGCCCCAAAAAAGCACAGTCTGCTCCTCCACTTCATCCCCCTCCATATCTTTACACAGACTAGGAATGTTCCAAATAATTATGCAAATATAACTGAGATTTTTTTTATCCCAATCACTGGATTGTACTATAAAGAAATTTACACTGTTTCTACTGTTTCTTGGTTAATTTTGTGAAACTATATGGCACAGAATTTGTTTGGTTTTTGCATTATGCATTGTATTTACATAAAATTATTTGGAAATAATGAGCATTTGGACCCCAATATTTTCATGCATTGTATTGCAAACGTAAAATCATTTCAGTTAGAAAGAATATTTAGAGCTTCCTGCTTTTCATTGATCATTGGGACAAAAAACCAATATTAAGCCCTCCCCCCCCAAAAAAAACCACAAACTCAAAACAGCAATTAGATGCAAGAAAATGTGCCAGCACCATAATATCTTTCTATCATTTACCATATAATTCTCTTTACTCTGGGAAACAGCCACACAGGTATTCCCATCTGAGGAAACTACTATGAGGAAAGTATACTATCAAAAACAGCCATTTTGCTGATTGGCTGTCTACAGTAAATACAATAGTTGTTTGATATTTATAATTTTATTGACAAATCAGTACCTATAGAATACTGTATATTGTGGTGTTAACTTCTCAGTAGCAGATGCTGGATGAATTTGCTGTAACGGCCATGTAAAAAACTGCTATTGCTTCTACCATCTTTGTATTAGAATGACTTTATGCTTTTTAAAGCAGAAAATATAGGCCAACATATGCATCCCAAAGTTGGGGTCTCAAGCCATGATCTCCTTCAGGGCCCACTCCTATGTGCCTTAGCGTGGGCAGTACGAACGTTTGTCCCCTTGCCCCAGGGTAGGTGCTGGGGCTGCTCATATCTGTACCTGTGGTTTAGCAGGCACAGGTCTGAGCAGGCCACAGCATCCCAAATCAGGACCATGCTGCCTAGGGGCCAGGGTTTGAATGTGGCCTAACAGCTGCATCCAGGTTCCTCCCTGGTCCACCCCACCCACAGGTATGGCCTTCCCCGCTCTGTTCTGCCATCTCTCCTGCCTTCTCTACCCAGAAATGTCCCCATACTGGTTGAATTTGGCTGGTGAGGGACCAACTTACCTGTTGGTTGCAATGGCGGTACTGGGCTGACGTAGCTGCCTGCATCGGCCCAGCAATTCTTGCACTGGTGCGAACAGGCTTTACGGCACATTTGCAACAGCAATGGGCTGACGTAATGGACTTACATCAACCCGAGGGTGGTGGGTTGGATTACCCTCTAAGAAAAAAAGTATTGTCTTCAGTACTGTATTGCGAATTCAAATAGCTTCACAGCTTTGCTTCCAAAAAACCTATTTTATTATTTATTTAGTGCCTTCCATTTGTTGGTGGATGTATAGTTCTATTTTAACCCTGAGAGAGAGAGAGAGAGGGTGCAAAGTGTCAGTAGGTGTATATGAACAATATTTTAAACAAAAATACTAATTTGTTTGCCTTTTTAAAAAAAATATTTTTTGCAGTGGTCCTATGCTTTAGAGAAACCAAACACTGGCAGCATATTTAACATTGCTTGGTCTATTGATGGCACACAAATAGCTGGGGCTTGTGGAAATGGACACGTGATTTTTGCTCATGTTGTGGAACAGCACTTGGTATGGAAAAACTTTGGAATAACATTAACTAAAAGAAGAACCATGGAGGTATGTGTTGGATGTTTTGAGCTTTGTGAATGTCAAAATCTTTCTTAAATGCATGGCTTACCACTGTGGTGAGTGCAGAATTAACTGGCACATTTGAACACCTTTTTGTGTTAGAAATGAACTGAGTGAATGAGTGACATCAGTTTATAGGGCCAGTTTAATATCCCAGAGGAAATAGATGGAATAATCTGCTAGGTTTAGCAGGTTTCAGTACGTTTTCCAGTGAAATGGCCGTGTTGACTATAAACAGAAACAAGTGTTCATAACCCCCTGTGATCTTGTTATTAGAAAGATTACTCTGGAGTAAATAGGTTGTAGATTGCAGTCTAAATGACTGTAGTGGCTGGAAATTCAAAGTTAAAAGTCTGGTTTCGTCAAGAAATTACTTTATAGCAGTTTACAACAAAAGCAGAAGCGGTTAGCAACAAATAGCAAAAGCAATGGCATAACAATCCATGTTCAGAAAGCCTGAGTTTCTTCAGTTGCTTTTTAAACACTCCATGAATACAGTTGTTGGTTTACCATTGCAGCAGCTACAACATTGTTAGTTGTTACTATAGTGCAGATTTGTCTGCCAAGAGCAGGGATAGGAAATATGTCAGTTTTCTTTTGATCTCTACGGGCCCAATCCTATACTGCCTGACCACCCTGGAGCGTAGTGGTAGCCAGGCGCCTATCGCTGCTACCCCTGACAGCCAGGCAGCCATGGGAGCCTCCTGCACAGGCAGCAGTAGGAGCCTCCCACTGGTAAGGGCGCAGGGCGGGCGACAGGTCTACTTGCTTTTGCGGTGGCCATTTAGCCGGTGCAGAAGTGAGGGCCTCTGAGTAAGGCCGCACTGCCTTACTTGGAGGTTGGGAACGGTAGCAAGAGCTGCTGCCAGTCCTACCTCTGCTTCACCTCTCTCCCCTCCCCGGAATGCCCTCCCACTTCACCCAAAATGGCCGCATCGCTGATGAACGTGGGTTTGCCAACGAGAAGAGCTCCCTCCGGGGCGCCCGAGGCCACTTTCGCCATGGTGCCACTCCAGCACCAGCGGTAACAGCTTACTGCTGGCATTGGAGGCGCCTTATGGAGCCATTTGCAACAGAGATGCAGGCGGTACGAGCATACCCACCCGTGTTAGGACTAGGCCCTAAGTCATAAATAGCTGAGTATAACCTAAAAAGGCATAATAGTACTTCTTGATTAATACTTTAGTCTTGGATTTAAATTTGTTGTTTCCAGCTAGATAAAATATGTTTTGTTAGTTGTTTTTACTGCTAGATACTCATATTCAGTCATATTCAGTGACTGATGAAAAACTTCTCTAATAAAATTGCTGACAGCAGATTTTTAATTTTCATATTAAACACATAAAATAAACATTGTCAGGCAATAGATTTCTTTCCTTTAAAGGTTTTGTTATTGTAAATGAAGTAAGAACCCAAATGTGTGGTATTAGAATTATATTTTATATTTTAAAAATAATATACTTCATATTATATGTAATTTATTTTAAAAATCTTTGCCTGAATTAAAAATGGGGACTATCTGAAAACAAATGCATACTGTAAATGAGTATTTTTACCTGCTAAATGTTCTGTCTTCTGTGACCAGACACTGACTCATAACATCCCACCCAGAGGACAGGGGGATAATATACAGTTTCTGTTGTTACAAGTTTTCCCAATTACATGATCAGTATTAGAGTTCAGTCCAAGCTTTTCAGTCCTGGGTGCCCAATGTTAGGCTCCCAAAACTATAATTAGGCACCTAAATATCTTTTGACCTGTAGTAAAGTCTTCTTTGATGCTGAATATATAATTGGGAAAACTTGCAACAACAGAAATTCAATATTGCCCATCTGTCCACTGGGGGGGGATATTATGAGTCAATGTCTGGGAATATAGAAGACAAATTGGCAGGTAAAAATCTTACTTTTCAATTCATTCCCAGACATCGAATCGTAATGGATGACTGTCTAGTAATCCCTGAAGCTTTAGTTGTGTTTAGCTTGTTCAGCTTTGTGGGAAAGACATACAATTGAGGTTTTACTGGTACTGTATGTGAATGACCTGATGACAATAATAGTGAGTATATTTAGAATCTTGTACTGGGGGCTGTCCAAAAAGAGGAAAAGGTTCCAGTACAAGTTCCACCTTTAGCTTGTACGTAAGAATAAATGAATAATTGTATGGCATGTCCCACCTCCTTCCCCCACCCTGGCATGACAGCTCTAGCTCATTTCCTTTATATGGATCTGTAAGCAGAAAACCAAATTCTTTATTAGACCCCAGTAGCTCTGCCCTCATTTACTGCTTATAAATAAGTTCACAAAGTTCCATGCATGAATTGTGAATTCCTTCTTCAGGAAGGGGGGAAGCTTTTTGATTTTTACAGTTTTCACTCTCCAGATATCAGTTTTCCATGAAGATTTCCCACAAACCGCTACCTAGAATAGTGACAGCGAGCCTATGACACGTGTGTCAAAGGTGACATACCACAACGTTTTGGATGATACGCCAGCATTCACCAACAACATGGTTGAGGTTTTTTACTCAGATTTCGTTTTTGAAATGATCTGACATGTATTTATATAATTCATAGCCCCACACATGATTGGCTTGTCAGTCAGTCATCTTTTATTGGCATAAGCAATAAATACAAACCTAAAATATATATTAAAAAATAACTGATTGGGGTGTATTTTTTAAAAAATAATTATGTAAATTATTTTTTTCTCTCTTTTGGGGGGGGGGGGTTGACACATCAGCAGAGTCAAGTTAGGCATTTTCAACACACCAAACCTTAAAAGGTTTGCCATCACTGATCTAGAATATTAAACTCAGGTTCCAGTTGACTTTCTGGGCTGATGGTTTGAAATCCATGTATATAAAATTACACATCTGGGGTGTGAGAAAGTCTCCTGTAAACACAGGGAGAAGGCTCTCCATATGGTGAATTTCTCAACAATCTTAACTATTGGGCTATTGTCTAGGGCACAATGAAGGCATTGTTGGGCTCAAGATGCCAGTTACTGTATACAGGCTGTCCTGCCTTCCAGTTACCAACTCATCTGTCTGCAATCTTCAGTAATTTAGAATGCCATCCAAAAGGTTCCCTGGGCTCTGACGCAAGCTGCTTGCATCAGTCCTTAAATATCGCAAACGTGCCATAAGGCATGTTCATGTCAGCGCAAGGCACGCTAGGCCAACACAGGCAGCAGTATCAGCCCAGGTGCACTAAGGACGGCAGAAGGGAAGCTGCCCCTGTGCTGGCTGGGTTCGCCCAGCCCTAGTACTTTTTCAAAGTAGGGGGTGGCGGAACAGGACAAAAGGAGGGTGTCCCAAGGAGAGGGGTGGAGCCAGGATCTGACATGCCATTTTTTGATGAAAATTTATAAACCTATAAAATTTCACATAATAAACATAGGCTGCTAAACTTGGTATTTTTGCATTACACCATAGGACAAATAAATACACCAAGTTTCACAAAAGTCTGTCAGTTGGAAACAGTGTGATGATTTGACACGAAATTGCCCTTAGCACTAGGCTATCCTTTCATTAGCTATGCCCCTGCACCTATGTAAAATGAATGAGCCTGAGAGTTTTCATTTATCCAAATTTCCAACACCAATGCAGCTGCAATGCAGCCCCAAGGTAACGGAACAAATGTTTCCTTACCTTGAGGAGGCCTCCATGATTCTCCCCTCCCACACAAGAAACAATGCACAGCCTGTTAACATGGCTGCATAAGGGTTATGTGAGGATATGTGACTGCAGTGAAGAAGAGGGGATGGGAAACCTCCTTTGTCAAAGCAGAGTTCTATTTGCAAAAGTCTTAATATAGTCCAGGGACGTGGTAGCGCTGCAGGTTAAACTGCTGTTGCTGAACTCACTGACTGGAAGGTTGGCAGTTCAAGACCTTGCGACGGAGTGAGCTCCCGTTGCTTGTCCCAGCTTCTGCCAACCTAGCAGTTCGAAAGCACATAAAAATGCAAGTAGATAAATAGGTACCACTTCAGTGGGAAGGTAACAGCGTTCCGTGCGCCTTGGTGTATAGTCATGCGCCACATGACCATGGAAACTTGTCCTCAGACAAACGCCACCTGTTCGGCTTAGAAACGGAGATGAGCACCGCCCCCTACAGTCGGTCACGACTAGACCATTCGGTCGTGGGGAAACATTTACCTTTAACCTTTACCTTTAAATATAGTTCATAAGATGGTTCATTATTTTTTTAATCAGTTCATTCTGTGTCAAATTATTGAAACTGAGCCTAATATTGTCTCTGGTTTTGGTTTTTAAATTATTTAAATTTTATTTAACCGTAGGCTTTTGTTTCCATTAGGTTCGCAATGTACTTAACGATGCAGTGGATTTACTGGAATTCCGTGACAGAGTCATTAAGGCCTCTTTGAACTATGGGCATTTAGTAGTTTCAACATCTCTTCAGTGTTATATATTCTCGTAAGCCATGTGAATTAATGAGACATAATAATCTGATAAATTGCAAAAATGTTGGTTTTATACATAATAGCTTCTACATGATTTGATTTGGGAAGCATCCATTATTTAATGGCTAAATCTATAAATCATAAACCTAAACTATATGTCATAAACATTTCATAATTGCACATGTGTGCACATTGGCTACCTGTGTTTGTTTTAACATAAGTGAGACGTTCACAGTCAAGCCATATGTTATTGCTTAAGAGGCTCCTTTTCCTTTATGCCGCTGTATCCCTGAACTACTTTTTAAACTTGAAGTACTTTTCAACATAGTTCAGGATACAGTTGGGGGAGTCATTTCAAGGAAAATTCCACCGGATCTGCAGTGGACACACAGCGAGAGAGAGAGAGTGTGTGTGTGTGTGTAAAATTATGCCTCTAGACCAGTGCTTCTCAACTTTTTAACACTGCATGGCCCCCCTTTTAAAACAATAATCTGTCAGGGCACCACTAGACAAAAAAACCTAATTTTTTTTATAGAAAGAAATAATTTTGCGCTCCTGAGTTGGTTTAAATCAGTAGTTTCCAAACTTTTTAGCATGAGCCACACCTTTTTAAAAAAAAGTTTCACTTTACCAGCCACTTAAACCCTCTGTGGCTATAATAGTGATTGGGAAGCAGTGCTCCCCCCAAGTAGCAGGTTGTTTACCTTGAAGACCTTACAAATAGTATGTGTATGTAGACATTTGCTAGATCCTTCCTAGGAATGAAATTCAAGGACTCCTTTACAGGGTCCTTGAAGGCTTCCATGACCTTCCAGGGTCATTCTAGAAGGCTGAACCTGAGCATCTACAGTACCCACCTGTCTTCTGTCTTTTTTTAAAACACTTATATAATCGTTTCAGAGTCAGTTATCAGAAAATTCAACAATATAAACTAAATTTTGTATCTGAAATAAATCTTATATTAATGTTGTCTTAGTAATGCATTGCCCTCCCCCTTTCTTTCTTTTTTTTTCTTTTTAGAATTAAGAACTGGAATACACCATTAATTTTTGACCTCAAAGAAGGAACTGTCAGTTTAATATTACAGGCAGAAAGGTAACTTGCTTATTGCAATATTTGAAAGAATTGTTTAAAAATGTAACACAGTGGAATGATATTTTGAAAAAATGCATGTGTCATTTGTTCTATGAATGTTGTATTGGGAAATTTCAGTTGTGCGAATTAATCTGTGTAATTGGTCCTGCCTCACAAAAGGAAATTGGTCTAGATTAGTAGTTCCCAAACTTTTTAGCATGGGCCGCACCTTTAAAAAAAAAAGTTTCACTTTACCAGCTGCTCAAGCCTCTGTGACTATAATAGTGACTGGGCAGCAGTGCTCCCCCCCCAAATAGCAGGTTGTTTAACCCTTTAAATACATAGTCTAATTGCTTTGTCAGTTTTGCAACCCACCAAAAATTGCCACAGACTCACAGCTTGGGTAACACTGGACTAGATAGTACAATCCAATATCTGCTTACTTAGAAGTCCACTGCATTTGAGTTTACATACATGTTTACATACATGTAAGAATATTATTATTATTATTATTATTATTATTTATTCAATATCTATTCCGCCTTTCTGCCCGAGGGCACCCAAGGCGGCTTACAACATTAAAAAGCAGTACAATTAAAAAACAGCAAACCTCGTGGATCCCACAGTTTAAAAAGATAGAATGTAAAAAATGCCAGCCTGCCTGTCAACAGTTAAAGGCCTGTTTGAATAAAAAAGTCTTCAGCCCCCGCTGGAATGTTGCCAAAGAGGGAGCAGTTCTTAATTCTAAGGGGAGGGTGTTCCAATGTCAGGGGGCCACCATGCATGCAATCTTGGTTTATGGTCAGCGCAGACCAGCGGCAGACCTGGAGGGGTAAAGGGGGAAAGTGCCCCGTGCATTGGTCTTGGGGGTGAGGGCAACAGCCGCCTACCTGCCTCCCCACTGCCACTGAGCATGAGGCCACTCCACTGAGCATGAGGCCACTCCAGGAAGTGGCCGCATAAGGCCACTTCCTGGATCACCCTCATGTGGCTGATGAGTGCTGCCCACACCCTCCCTCCAAGGGTGGGTGGCACCCATCAGCCATATCACTCCAGGAAGCTTCTGTGCCCAGCTGCTTCCTAGAGTGATACAGCTGATGGATATCACTCCAGGAAGCAGCCATGCACAGGTGTTTCCTGGACTGGCTTCGCCACATTGCCAAGGCCAATTGGGAAGTGGCCATGCACGGCTGGTACTGGCAGTGTATGGTCACTTCCCTGACTAGCATCTGGGAAGCAGCTGCACGTGGCCACTTCCTAGATGGGAGCCCGCCAAAGCCAGTGGAGGGCGAGGACGACAGAGATCCGCCAGTGGCCTAGCCACCCTCCACCTCCTTCGGCAGGGTTATGGGCTGCCTCCTCCTTTCCCCCCTTAAAAAACATTAGAGCTGCATCATACTGCTGAAAGCGCTGCCCTCCAAATAGAGAAACCAGGCACTGCTCGGAACAGCTCAGAGTGGCACCCAACTCTTGGAGAGGACAGGCGCCGCTTACAGCGGTGTGATCAGTGATGTCATTCAGGGGGAACGGAACGGAACGGGCGTTCCGGATCCTAACGGGCTCCGTGGCTGGTTCCGGGTTCCTGACAAGTGCCAATCAAAAGTGAGTTCCTGTTCCTAAATCATTTGAATGACACCACTGGGTGTGATGCAGCTCTAATGGAGGTGCATCACACTTCTGTGGACTGCCTCCTCCTTCCCTCCTCCACTGATCTAGAACGAAATAAATATGTACGTATATTTGTGTTTGCAGAAAATTTATTCCGTTTCTCATAATGAGGCAGCCCTAATAAATAGGCTTGAGGGGCTTAGTTATGTGACCCACCCATCCTCACTACCTGTCATTGATGAACTTGGAAAAAAATAACACACCAGAAAAAAAAAGCTCAAACGTTTATCTCCCTATATTCATACAAACTGTAAACTGCAGAAGCTCAGCTTCTTGCAGAGCAGTTAGCAATTCTCTGATTTCTTAATAGTCTCAGGATTGAGACAATTAGATATCATTCCATGACCCATGTTTTATTGGAGGCTATATGGGATCCACCAGAAATTGGGTCATGACCCACCAAATACCCACCCACAGTTTGAGAAATGCTATAGTTCAGTGGTATTCAAACTTTATGGACTAGGACCCACTTTTTAGAATGACACTCGTGTCAGGAACCACTGGAAGTGATGTCATTAACCTAGAAGTGATGTTGTGACAGGAAGTGACATCATTAAGCAGAATACATTAAGCAGTGCTGTCTTTGTAACATAATAAAATGTTATGCCCTTGGAATGCAAACTGGCCTTCTTGGACTACAGCAATAGCACAACCAGGAAACATCCCTAACAGAAAGCAAGTTTAGGACAAATAAAAATATTACGTAAAAGCACTGAACAAAAAACAAAATTTTAAAAAACCCTCACTTTAAAATTCAAACTATTGACATTCACAAAAGGAATATCACAAGAATAAGGTCTGCAGTTTCCATGATGGCTGCTCCCAGCTTTCTGCAACCCACCTGACATCAGGTCGCAACCCACCAAGTGGGTCCTGACCCACAGTTTGAATAACACCACTATAGTTCACTATAGTTACTGTAGTTCAGTAAATACATTGTAAATAATGCTGTAGTTCACACAACAATAATGGATTGTTTTTGATGATCACTATTAATGGTATTACCTTAAGATTGTTAATCAGGGATGTGGGATTTGTGTTTTGTAGGCATTTCCTTCTTGTAGATGGTGGCAGAATCTATATATATTCCTATGAAGGACGCTTGATTTCCTGTCCAAAATTTGTAGGAATGAGTACAGATATACTAAATGCTCAGACCGTATCTTTGAGTAATGATACTTTAGCAGTAAGAGACAAATTTGATGAAAAAGGTATGTTATTAACTGCATTAAAAATTGACAATTTGAATAAATTTCTTCTGAGTAAACACATGTTGAAATAACACAAAATAAACAATATTTCTCTGCAAAACTAAGAACGGGGTTAAAAAAACAAATAAGGAGCATTTTTTTCACAATTGTGATTTGTCAGGAATGGGCTGCTCAGGATCACTACAGTATATGAACATGTGAAGCTGCTTTATACTCAAATTGTTGGTCCATCTAGCTCAGTATTTACACTGACTCACAGTAGTATTATGATGTTTCAGACAGAGAACTTATCAAGTCCTACCTGAATATGCTGGACTTGAACATGGGATGTTTTGCATGTACCATGTTCTCAAGCAGGAATCTTTCCCAGCTCTGCTACCAGATGTCCTAATTTTATGCAGATACTTGAGTTCTGCATGCAAAGTTTGTGTCCTAATACTTTAATTGGCCTCTCAAAATGTGTTTATATGCTTTGCATTGAAAATCCAAAAGGCTTTTTGCTAAAGAGCTGTGTAAGGCATGTCCCTGGACTGGGCATAATTATACAGTACGTTGATTTGATTTTTCCCCCAGTGAATATGGCTAGAGAATCTCCTGCCAGAAAATATTCTCTCCTTCTACCTCTATACAGTATGGTACCAGGAAAACTGAATATTGTTGTTCTTGTTTCCACTGGGTCCATTCTATGTACATTAATGCGTGTACCATTTATAACCAAAAGTTAACAAGAAATTTCTAAAACTCTAAAACTTGAAATTGTCGGTTCAATTTCATAATTAAAATAAAACAAAATATTTATAAAATGTTTGTTGAACAACATTTGTATAATATACTGGAAATCTGATATCATAAATGTCATCTAGATGTTGAACAGGTCAGATTCTTTGCTCTTTCTTTGCTATCCCTTCATTGCCTTTATCCTCTTGATAACCAAGTACAGTCATTGCACTAAATGCAGAAGATGAACCTCTTTTCAAGCTAGCTTCTGATATTATATTCTCTCCCTTTTTGGGAAATTGTGAGGGGGTGTATAACTTTCTCAGAGTTCTTTTTAAAAATACACCATTGTGGTGCTAAGTAAAATGTTTGGTTTTGGTAAAAACAAGCAACAACTATGACAAGGGAAACCTTACATCAAAAAGAGAGCACAACACTGTCTCAAGTCACAAGTTATTTTCCTGTGTTTACACAGCTGGCTCATACTAGCACTGGACGTAACCCTTCTTTTTCCTTTTCATATGCAACCAACAACATCAGAACAGCACCTGTTCTCATAACATCGTTTTTCCTGCCAATATAACCAGTGACCGCAAACCAATATCCTGTATCCTTCTAAAAGAAACTCATGACACTATACTGAAATGCAAATGGGAAGAGCCTTTTAAATTTAAACCTGCATAACACATGGAATATAGATGATATAGTGTCAGCTGGATTTGGCATATGATGCCAAACTGTTTAAACTGTTTGGAATTAATCAGTCTTTTATCATTCTATTTGTATTTGTCTGCCTCCACACATAAAACTTGAAATCTCAGGACAGTAAACAATGAATTGAACCATGTATGAAATATACCCCAGATACAATAGATAAAACTTAACATGCGGTTTGTGAATAGGACTCTGCTACCCTTCAGTAAATGAAAAGTCCTACTAGGTCCATATGGGTTGTGATCTTAATTTTTTTTTTAATTTTAAAAAAATTATTTCCCTCCCCATTTTCAAACAGACTCAGACTCAAAAAGGCAGGTAACAACTTATTTTAAAATACAGTAAATCATTAAAAAAGCATGAAACACAATAAAAATATCAGAAACATGACAATAGCTAAACATAATCCAGAAAATAAAATAAATATATTTTCAGAGTTTGGCCAAATAAAAACAGAGAGGAAGTACAGTGAACACCCCCCCTTTCCACTGAGAAAGACCATCACCAAGAAAGCCTTGCTATAGGGTAAAGGTAAAGGTTTCCCCACAACCAAACGGTCTAGTCGTGACCGACTGTAGGGCGTGGTGCTCATCTCCATTTCTAAGCTGAAGAGCTGGTGTTTGTCCGAGGACAAGCTTCCCTGGTCATGTGGTTGGCATGACTATACTCCAAGGCGCACGGAACGATGTTACCATCCCACCGAAGTGGTCCCTATTTATCTACTTGCATTTTTACGTGCTTTCAAACTGCTAGATTGGCAGGAGCTGGGACAAGTGACAGGAACTCACTCCGTCGTACGGTCTTGAACTGCCAGCCTTCCGGTCAGCAAGTTCAGCAACAGCTGTTTAACCCGCAGCGCCACCATGTTGGTTACCCACTGCTATGGGTTACCTCTGATTGGGATATGCAAAGGGGTCCTCCCAGAAGACCCTAGAAAATGTTTCTCAAACTGTGCGTTGGGACCCATTAGGTGGGTTGTGAGCCAATTTCAGATGGGTCCCCAATGTGTATTTTATTTTTAATATATTAGACTTGATGCTACCATGGTATGTAACTGCATTTGGGGAAATGTTACAGATATGTACATTTAACAGGCTACTATGTATATGCTTTTAAGAATCATTCAATGGGGCTTACTCCTGGGTAGGTGTGGATAGATTGCAATCTTTGGGGTGTTTGGGGAACTTTTGTAAACAAATGAGCAACTGTTTGGAAAGGTTAGAAGGGTTCTTAATTTTAAATAAATTTTTGAGCTTATACTTAAAAACTTTTGTACACTTAATTTTTGTAAAATGCTTATTGTAAACTTTTAAATTACTTACTAAATTATAATAATCATTAATTTGATTTGATTTTATCATATGGGGAGGGTTAAAATTTTCCTTCTTGAAGATGTCAGTTCCACTGATGACATCACTTCCAGGTTAATGTCATCACTTCCATTGGGTCCCAAAGATTGTCATTCTTAAAAGTAGGTCCCAGTGCTAAAATGTTTGAGAACCACTGTAGTAGGGTATGGGGGAATGCAATCCTTCAGGTATCCAAAGTGTTAAAATCATTTCAAAGTGTTAAAATCATAACCAGCACTTTGAATTTCCCCCAAAAGCCAACAGGCAACCAAAACTGCTGGAAACATACAAACATCTAGAAACAAATATAAAGACATAACTACAATACAATAACACCATAAGCTATAAAACAATATTGACAGACAAAACAGAGAGCCAGAAACTAATTGTTTAACATAAACTTACCCACCACATAATACTTGTGAATTATACCATCTAGGTATATTAAAAATCCCATAAATCCCCCATTGCTATATTATATCAGCTGATTGGGAAAGAGGAAACCTCTATGATGTTGTATTAATAAATTTAAATAATTAGCTATTTGTGTATGGTTTGCCGTCACCAACCAACAGATACCATAGAACATCTTCATCAGAACATCCTGGAAGATTAGCAAGAATCGAGTTTAAGCAGGATGAGCGAATATCTTGATATACAGTCAATTCTCTTTATATGCGACCTCGCTATCTGCAAGGGTCAGAATTGCTACTGTTAATGTCTCCTTCCCCTGAGGAACCTCTGACGGCCGTTGCACTCCCGTTGGATGCAGTGTTAGCTGTTTTGGCACTGTTGCTCCTATGGGAGCCAGGCAGTTTAGGATTGAGCTGCCTGTCATTAGAATTGAGAGTCAATGTGGTGCAATTAACTAAGCATTGGGTTTGGATGTGTGAGACCCTGTTCAGATCTCGGCTATGTCAGGTCAGATCTTGGCTGACATATCACATTCATTTTTAAGGATTGTGGAGAGACTGAGTTATAAATCACTTTTATACAGTGAAAAATGAAATGTAAATGATATCTCAGAATCACTAGGCACAACTTACACAACATTTGAACTGTAGCAAAGACTATTAAACCAGTGTTTCTCAAAGTGTGCTCCTTGGAGCCTTGGCGCCCCCTGAAATCCCTTTAGGGCTCCACAAGTACACTATAATTGGCCACTATCTGCCCCCTGCTCGGTTTGCCTTTCTGTCCTAGGGCGCCCCCTAGTCTCGACATATGCACCAGAGGGACTCCCTGACAGTCTTTTTGGGAGGATAAAAGGCTACGGAGACTGACATAGTTGAAAGGTTGTACTAAACAATTTTCCTATGTGATCTTGTGCCCACATTAATTACCATAAATTTGTGGAATCAGAGTTGTAACACTCGCACTTATTACTAATAAATTTTCTATCTTCTTGTTTGTTTTTTCTAAATTAAGTTATTTACTTGTTTGAACCCTTATCTGGAAAGCCACTGGGAGATGGAAAGCCTCTTAGTCATAAGGTAATGTACTTGGTACAGTTTTAATTTTTCTGTAGTTTTAAATTGACAATAGGTGTAAAATATAGTGAAAAGCTTAGTAAGCACAGATTGATGTAAAAAATGTTGCATGAATGTTTTGGGCTGCTAATAACTTTCTGCTTTTGAGGCTTCATGTATTCCTTGTTCTAGATATCCCAGTGTATGATCACTCAAAAATTATACCAATCAGATTTAGAATTTAATCCTACCAAAACTCAAGGACCAGTAACAATATAAGAACAAAGTATAGAATTAACTATTTCAAATTTCTGAAGTTAATGTCTGAGAAAGATATTTGTTTTAATTTAGCCAGACCAGGGGCATAATCACCAGTTCTCACAGACAGACTTACTGACTCGAGTACAGATGTAGCTCTCATTTGATCAAACCATCATTCTATACAGCTCGAATTTACAAATGCAGGCTAGTAGAATAGTAAAAACTAATCTCCTTGCCTGAAACAAGGTAGTTTTATCTTAATTCTCAGACCTGTACCAATTCTGAACCCTCAAATATTTTAAAGATGCAAAGATCTTGACCTTAATTTGAAGGCACAAAAGTTCCTAATGTTCTACCCCTAGACCTGTTACTTCTGTGGGAATAGATCAAGCATTACTTCCAAGCATAATTGCTGTGAACATTTTGTGAGTGCAGGTGTGCAAGCTAAGTGGTGTGATAACATCACATTTCCCTTTGAGTGGGGTGTCAAATAAATGTGGTGACTTAAAGTTCTTGTGTATAAATAAATCAGCTTATCTTTGACCTCTATCTTACTACTTAGCTGAAATACCTGCTAAAACAGTGTTTCCCAAACTGAGGGGTGGGACTAACCAGTGTGACATGACCCGATTGTTGGTGGGTCACGATAGCTGCCAAGGAAAATGCCTGATGCTCTATGGAAAGTGAAAATAAGCCACACTGTGCATTTTTTAAGCTTGTATGATTTTTAAAGCTTGTATAATAGGGTGGATAAGATGGTAACATTTCTGACACAATTAACCCTTACTGATACATATTGTAGACGGAAATTCTGGAAATTGCCTTGGACCAGAAGGGACTTGCAAATGAAAGGAAAATTGCTTTTGTTGACAAAAACAGAGATCTACATATTACTTCAGTGAAGAGATTTGGGAAAGAACAGAAAGTTTTCAAAATAGGTAAGATTTGCAATTTGTGTTTGTGTTTTTAAATGCAGTGGGCCTTTCTTATTGATTTCGCACCGATGGATTTGACCCAACGTGGGTGCCAACTGGAGGGCCTCACATGAACTCTCGGGCGCAACCAGAAGTGTCTTCCAGCTGCACCTGGGAGATGTTCTGCCAGTGCCTTCTGATAGACACTTCTGGTTTTTCAGGCCCCACAGATTTGACTATCCATGGAAATCGGTATCTGCGGTGGGTCTGGGAATGGATCCCCCGCAGATATTGAGGGCCCACTATATTTATTTATTTAGTAGAACAGTAAGGAACAAAGGAAAAAGCCAAGAAACAAGTTACAGTCAAGATTCCAGTACTTTTGGAATTCCCACAATTGTACATGGACATAAATAATAACTCATGATTATGCTGAACTGAGTATCCAAAAGGTGTTAGAACGATTTGTAACACCCCTGTATCATTTTATACAGAGTTTCCCTTACTTATGAACATGTTAGGTTCCAGGGGTCTGTTGTTGTTAATTGTTTTGTTTGTAAGTCCAACATTAGTATTATTCGAGTAGTGAACATTTAAAATATGAAAAATAAACATTATACTGCATGGTCTTGAAAAACAGACTAACAGGGCTTGTTGAGACTGGCTGAAATAAGAATCTCAGTAACTGGCAGTGGGAATGCTGGGAATGGGAGCTAACATCTGTTGTATGGCAGTTGAACTTGAATATGGTCAGATGTGCTAATTTCTTTGAAAGTTTGCAAGTTGAGTGCCTGTAGGTACAGAGCTTCTGTACTGATAAATAAATTGCTTTAATGTTTTATTTTTTTATTTTTTGGAAACAGCGAGTAGGAAAACTCACTATTTGATAAAAATCTGTAAACTGATGTCACTCTATATTAGTGGAAAATACTTGAGATCTGCTGTAGTAATCCTATCATTCTAAATCAGTGTTTTCCAAACTGTGGGTCAGGACCCATCAGTGGGTCACGAGCCAATTTTTGGTGGGTCGAGAAAGGTTTTGGAAACATTAAAACTGAAATTTTGCAAAAAAGAATACAAAAACTGGTTTGCTGAAGAAAATCGCTAGCTGGAAAGCTAATCTGTGGCATCAAGTCATCTTCATACCCTTCATGTCATGTTTTCCAATTTTTCTCTAGTAATTGGTGTGCCAATTACTCAGCATGTGTGATGTCTGGCCTGACAATTCCTCACTGCACATCTTGCTCCAGTTCAGCCTTCTGTGTACCCTGGAATGACTGTAAAGGTTTGGAGAAACAATCCTTGAAAACTTGAGGGAGAGTGTGTTGTCTACACAGACATACTATATGTGAAGTTTTTAGCAGCCTCACAAGAACAGGACCCAAATTATTATTATTTATTATTATTAATGCATACAGTTTCTTTCAATAACTTTTTTTTCTAGTCACAATAGATTGTCATTTTAAAAAGTGGGCTCTGGTGCTAAGTTTGGGAAATAAGTTATTGATCAAGGTTGTCTGGTTGGATGTTTGAAAGTGATTAGAAAAAACACTTTTGAATAATTTAGCAATAAAATTGTTTTACGTTATATAAAATTATATCAGTGGTTCCCAAACTGACCCTCCACAGGAACAGGAAGTAGGGCATTCCCCCTTAAGGGGAGAGGCTCTGATAGCAGCAACAGTGCTGCAGAGATGATGATGATGATGATGATGATGATGATAAATACTTGGATTTATATACCGCCTTTCTTAGGTCACCAGATTTCTGTGATTACTATAACTCAAGGCGGTTTACATAGGCAGACTTTATTCAGAAACCCGAAGGTTTTTACAATTTTTACAGAAATGTTCTATCTTTCAAGAATTACACACATACAGATGATCTTTCTGGATTTAGTCCTTCTTTCTGGCCACCCGTTTGTCTTCTTGCTGGCTGATAAACGGCTTCCCTGCTCCCACCAGAGAAGTGGCTGAACTTCGGCACAACTCCCCCTCACACAAGGCAGCCGAAACTCAGCTGTTAATCAGTCGCAATTAATGAGGTCTGCCACTCATAGAGACTTCTGGCTGTCCCGAACTGGCGACCTTCAGATCTTCAGCTCTCTTATCTTCAGGCAAACAGAGGCATTAACCCTCTCGACTAAATCTTCTGCCCCTAGATCACAGCACTGCTGCCACCAAGGGGCCTTTTTACTTACTTGGGGGTCAGCACTGGCCTCCTGCAGGGTCCTGGAGGCTCACAGCCTCCTCTGTTCTCCTCTGAGATCAGAGGGGTTGCAAGCCTCCAGGGTCCTGCAGGAGGCCAGCTTTACAACAGCAGTACTGCAATCTCTGCAGCACTGTCACTGTCCCCCTCCTCGCCCCTGGCTCCACCCATACAAACACCTGGTTCCCAACTCCCCCGTAGGAGTTTGGGATCTACTGTGCTATATAATACAAAAGCCTCATTTTCAAATAAATGCAAATAATTTTCTGAAATTACAATTCATAACTGTGTAACTTCATTTTCTAGTTGACACAGTCCATGCAAAGAGTAGAGTTTCTAAAGCAGTGCATGTTTCCTTATAATGAGCATTAGCAGTTAAATTACCAAAAATTTATTTAATCAAATGTTTGAAGCAAGGAAATGTGTCAAATTTAAAGGTAAGAGTTGGTATGAATATGATCATTTTAGTAATAAGAAATTTTGCACTTCTGTGAAGATACAGTGTTAGCACTCTTGGGGGGGATTTCTCTTGAGTGCAGATCCGGCAGGTTTACTCAAATGTCATTCATATTTTACTAAAACTTGCATAGTAGCTGCAAAAATAGAAGTTAAAAGTAGCAAGCAGAATAACAGTCTTCGTCAGTGGTTCCCCAACGTTTTGCACCAGGACTCACTTTTTAGAATGGCACTCATGTTGGGACACACCAGAAATGACATCATCAAGCAGGAAGTGCCATAACTGCTGTGATGTAATCAAATGACACTGGAATGCAAACTGGCATTCTTGGACTATAGCAATTGCACAACCATGAAATATTCCTGACAGAAAGTCAGATTAGGAAAAAATATTATATAAAAGCACTGAACTAAAAATAATTCCAACTGCTAGCACTCACAAAAAGAATATAGCAAGATCAAGTTCTGCAGCTTCCAAGATAGTTGATCCCAGCTTTTCAGGACCCACCTGACATCAGGTCGCAACCCCACAGTTTGAGAAACACTGGTCTAGGTATTAATAACAAAGCAAGAAACTCTGTGTGTGTGTGTGTGTGTGTGTGTGTGTGTGTGTGTGTGTGTGTGTACGTGTACACACATCACCAAAGGAAAAAAGTAAATTCTTTCCAGCATCTGACCATCTTTGAAGCCATGTGAGAAACACCAGAAGAATTCTGTTTTCATCATCTGATGGCTGGAAGATCAAGGAGATCCTGTGATATTATTTTGGCCAGGACATATTGCTATCTCTGCGGCATAAAGCCCCAATGTCTGAGCTTTGGATAGCTCAAAGACAGAGTGCTTAGGAAGCAATAGGCCACTATTTGCGCTACTCCTAATGCAAAGAGGTTTCTGAGTCCATGTGACACACATTATGGAGGATTTTTTTTTCTTCAAAAAAAAAAATCTTAACTGAATTCTTGCAGGCTTTTATTGTTTGTTTAATCTTTCAGAAGACAAGTTATAATTTATGGGAAAGAACAAATAAACATTTTGTATAGAATGCTCAACGGTGTCACTTAGATTCATATTCACTGGCAGAAAAGAGTTAAAATGCTGATGTTTATATTTATAGTGCAATGTGCTTGAGCATATATTTTATTGTGCCTACTTTCTATTAAGGAACAATGGTGCATACTTTGGCATGGAATGACACATGCAACATACTTTGTGGACTTCAAGATACCCGTTTTACAGTCTGGTACTACCCCAGTGCAGTATATGTAGACAAAGATCTCTTGCCAAAAACTCTCTGTGAAAAAGATGCAAGGTATTTGTATATTTTTACAACTAGTATTCGGTGCTGTTCTCTGCCAAAGCATTCCGGACTTGAGATTCAACAGTGTGGATTGCACTACAGGGGAAAATAATTGTTGGGGGGGGTGACTTTAATTTGGGCTACTCTTTGTTCAATCTTAGGTTATCAACCTCTAGCTCCACTTGAAGCTTCAAAGAGCAATTTGCCCATGGTTTTTAGTAGTTATTTTATTTCAGTTTAGGAGAGTAAGTATAGCCTGACTTCTACCACTTAGGGCCCAATTGTTGGCACTGGTTCACAAAAGTGCCATGAGGCACTTCTACTGCCAGCAGTAAGGAGGACCCAACACAGAATCAGCGGGATGTAAGTCTCACCTCTGCCAATGGTGAGCTCTTTTGGGATCGAGGGAGGCCATGGGAAGGGCGGAACTGGGTGGAGGAGGGGTGAAGCAGAGGGTGGGACCAGCAGTGGCCTCCACCACTGGATTTTATCCTGGCAAAATAGCCAGACAAAATAGGTGCAGACTTAAGAAGGCAGCCCAGCACCCCTACTGGGGGAAGGGAATGAATGTCCCTTTCTCCTGGGGTGCCTCCTATGGCTGACGTGGTGCCCATAGAACGCAATGATCAATGAATACTAGAAACAATGCAATTAGTATTTTTTTTAGAAAACTGACCATTTAGATGGAAATACATGGTCTTGTTTTCATTTTAACATCATTACATTTTAATTATAAAAATAACGTTCTGATCTCTTATCATTGTTTTCTCAACAGTGAATTTAGTAAAAATCCCCAAATTTTGAGTTTTGTCGGATGCCAAGTTACAATCAGGAGAGCAGATGGCTCCCTTATTCATATAAGTGTTTCACCTTATCCTGCTATACTTCATGAATATGTGACCAATTCAAAATGGGAAGATGCCATCAGACTGTGCCGCTTTGTTAAGGTAAATATAAAATTCTGCTGGAGGCAGAGCCGGTGCTATCATTAGTCCAACCAGGCAGCCACTTATGGCTTAGACTCAGAGGGTGCAATACTTGGAGGGATGCAGTTTTATACCGATTCATTCTTTTAACCCATGTAAAAAATGCAACTGTGACCATTTGTATTTTTTTTATTTTAAGCTTAAATACACAACAATACTATGGAATATAAATAATTATAAAGCCGTATGGCATTTTTTGGGGGGGTGTATGCAATGGTTAGCTTTGTCTAGGGTGCAGAATAGCCTGGTACCAGCCCTGGCTGGAGGGTAGTTTGTGATTCTTACGTGCAGAATAGCAGCAATGCAGTCACTTCTACAGATTTGAAAGAAGGACTTTTCACATTTTGCCTAATTTTTGTTCCCCTTCTCAACCCCTACTTGTGTAAACAAGAACCCCCTCCATATACTCAAAATGGTTTTGCAACTCTATGGCATTCAAAAAATAGTTAATGATGTCCTGAAAGAAGCTGCTGTTCAGAAAAACAAGAGAGTTCCACATTTTTCTCTGCTTCAGGGCCAGGAGGGGTATTTAATTCTATATAAATTTAATGTTTGGTAAAGCTATGTGTTTCTCCTTCTTACCAAATTGCAAACACTTCCCAAATATTTGCAAGTTAGTACTATGAAATCATGCAAAAACTCCTATACCCCATTGGCAATGAATGCACAGGTTTGCAGGACTGAATTCCCCCGGAAAGCTTCCTTTCTAAAAATGTACTTTGACCCTAATTATATTAATTGATTGGTACATTTTAACACATACCTGAGTAAAAAACTGCCTTTTCCCTCTGTATGACTGCCCTCCTGCTCACTGCTACTGTTACAAGAACACTTTTCTAGGTGCCCATCTTCACCTAAATGCAGGTTTGTTAGCTATCATAACACTGTGCATATTGTCTGCATTCTGTTTCCAACCCTACCCTTACGATAGCCGTTTAAGGAGAGGTGAGAAAAAGGAAACATGCAATAATATGTTGGTTGCTTGTTTTAATTCCTTTCTATGTTCTGAGACAAGAATAGCTTTCCTGGCACCCAGTACATTGCTATAGTGGCTGTCTTTCTGGACAGTAGATGGAGGGCAGCAGGAGAGAAGGCAAGCAGAGCAGGAAGTTGGTGACTGTCCTCTGACTATTTATTTACAAGGCAGAGTACTAGCTGTTTTTTAAAACATCTTCCTTTCATTTCTTTTTCCTCACTTTCTTTCTGATAATGTAGGCATCAACAGCAGATGAGGTGAGTCAGGTTATCTATTTCAAACTAATTCTCCTCCTTAATGCATTTCAAAGAATTCTTACATTAGTATGTCAGATATCACCATGATTCATAAGTAGGGCTTATATAATTTTATATTTCTTCTGTTTTCTGTCAATATATAAAAGTAGGAACTTACAATGTGTGACGGAGGGCCCAATCCTATCCAAATTTCCAATGCCTATACAGCCACAACGTAGCCCCAAGATAAGGGAAGAAGCATTCCCTAACCCTAGACTTCTGTAACTCCCCCCCCCCAGGATGCAGCACACACACCGTTGGCACAGCTGCAGCAGCAATGGAAAATTGGATAGGACTAGGCCCCAAGTTTACTACTTAAGAATTATTTTCCCATCAGCAGCTGTTAGCCACAATTTCAAAGAGTCTTACTAAGACCATAGTCTTATACATTAATATTGCTTAAAAAGCTCCACCACATTATAGCTTTCTGCATGTCAAATAAATCAGTCTTTTACATTCTTCAAGCAAATGTTAAAAATAGCTTTGTTTATGCTTGTACCATCTCAAGCAGTAGCATCTGGGGCGAGGCGACGTCATGACATTGCCCCCTGTGTCACTGCGCCCCTAGCGTCACCACACCACCCCCTGCACCACTCTGCCCACCCCCCAGCATCTGTGAATGCTCCATTTTGAAGCCAAAAGGATGGAGGGGAGGGTGGGAGGGCGAATACGAGCAGCAGCTTCGGCACTCATCTACAAACAGCACCCTGGGCAAGTGCCATGTATCGTCCCACAGAAGATCTGCCTCTGATCTAAAATGTATGGTTTCTTGGCCTAAGGCTGCAGTCCTAAGGACGTAATGAAAAAGCCCAATTGAACACAGTGGGACTTGCTTTTGAGTAAAGATGCGTGGGATTGCACTGTTAAGAGTCCAGGTGAGCTGCCATGAATAAATCTCATTTTCACCAAGCCTCTGCCTTTAGCAGGGCTCTTTTCTTTCTTTCTTTTTTTTAAATGATGAACTAGGGAGATGGAGAGAGCTGCCTTCAAAACATTTTCTCTTTCTACTTTGGATCAAAAATAATGAATCTAGCAATTCTCAGAAGAAGCACAGAATTGTATTTGATATTATATTACTTTTCTCACTCCCTGCCTTCTTCTAGAAGTGTCTTCTCTCAGAGAATTGCAGAGATTTAAAACATTACAAAGAAAAAAAGAATAGTTATTCCCTATTTCATGTAGAATTTTAACAAACCCAAGGTGACTATAGCTCCATCCTCCGAGCTATGTTTAATTACCTCCCTGCAGTAATTAAACAATAGTTTCAGATAGCAAGACAGCCACAAGGGAATCCTTGTTGTTGTTGTGGCTTTACACCTGCCTGTCTTAGACAGTACCTGGAAAAGCAAGATCAAACACAGACTCAGTTTGACTGACAACTCATTCTGAAGAGCCATCAGGTGGGTTTTGATTGGTAATGCAAATCTCTCTGCTAATTAGCTGTGGGTTCACCGGGACTTTTCTATTCCACCCACAAATGCCAGGAGAGCACATCTGAGCATATGCAGTTTGTGAAGGCAGCTAGATTCCTTCCCAACTTCGTATTTTCTGCAATTCATAGAAAACTCAGGTAAAGAAGGAAGCTTGCCAGTTGGGAATAATTGCTTGGCAGCCTGACAAAGGAAATTATGGAACCCTGGATAAAGATGGTTATATCCACACCCCAGAAGCCCCGGACTCTTAATCTGCAACCATGCATCCGAAAGATTTCAGGTTCAATTCCCAATCTCTCCAGGGAGTTAAGACTTGTGTCTAGAAACCCTGGAAAGATACTGCCATGCAAAATAAACAGTTCTGACTAGACAGATCAATGGTCTGGTTCCATAGAAGGCAGTTTCATATGTTCCCAGTATTTACTGTTCCGTAATACCTTGTTTAACTTGATTTATACTGTGAATTTTACATAATGCATTTATCCCACTATGAGCAAATAAACCCCCATTAATACTTCATTGTTATTATGTTGTAGTATTAGGCAAAATAGATTGTTAATTTATTAGTAGAACAAGGTTTCACAACAATATCTTGTTTAGAATTTTTCACTTGCTAATTTAAACACTACAATAGTATTTATACAATAATTTTTACAGAGTGCTAGTATTATATCTTCTTTCCAGCATTTGCAGTTTTCAACCTGTACCAAAGCGCTTTAGCATGAATAATTTTTATTTCTCTGATTATTTACTACTTACTATTATTTACTACTTACTATGATACTACCAGTATACAATGGGTTCTCCTTATCCATGGGATCGGCATATGTGGATTTGTATATCTGTGGATGCCGAGCTGGAGGTGCAGCTGGAGGGCTGCAGCTGGAGGGCCTCAGAGGACTTCCCGGATGTGACCAGAAGTGGCTTTTGGTCATGTCCAGGAGACATTCTGAGGTGCATGGAGGTACCATGTAGCCTCCCTGTGCTTCAGAAGGCTTCCCAGACAAAACTGGAAGGTACTTCTAATTGCGTCTGGGAGGTGTTCTGAGGAGGCCAGGAAACTAGACTTGCCAGGTGTCCCTTATTATAAGGGACTTCCCGTATTTCAGATTTAAAAATCGTGTCCCGTATCAGTGTTGAAAGGGACTTAAAAAATCCCATTCTGAAATTCTGCTGTTTGCTGCTGCCTCGCCACGGCTAACTGCATAATTTTTATATTATTTCTGGTGACCATGGAGTGGTTTGATAGAAAGCAATATCCTGATACCTGTGTGTCCCTTATTGTCATTTTGAAAACCTGGCAAGTCTATGGGAAACCACACACAACTTCCAGAGAGCCAGGCTAAGCAGTTGTGGCCCCCAGATTTCCACAGAAATTTGTATCTGTGTAGGGTCCTGGAACCAATCCCCCATGGATACCAAAAGCCCACTGTATTTAGTTTTGCTGACTTTCAAGCTTAGACAAGTTGTATTAGCCAGTATGGTGCAGCAATAATGTATTGGTCTTAGATTAGAAGACCTGCATTCAACTCCCTGCACACTCCCTGTCATAGACAGCTCAGAACCCATTAGCCTATAGGTGAAGTTTTGATTTTTTTGCCCCAATGTGCATCACTTTACATTTGTCTACATTGAAACACATCTGCCATTTTGCTGCCCATTCCCCCAACTTGCAGAGATCCTTCTGGAGCTCTTCACAGTCCCTTCTGGTTTTCACCACCCGGATAAGTTTTGTGTCATCCGCAAACTTGGCCACCTTGCTGCTTATCCCTGTCTCCAGGTCATTTATGAACAAGTTGAAAAGCATCAGCCCCAAGACAGATCCCTGGGGCACTCTGCTTTTCACCTCTCTCCATTGTGAAAATTGCCCATTGACCCCCACTCTCTGTTTCCTGACCCTCAACCAATTCTTAATCCATAAAAGGATTAATTCTGCCCTCTTATTCCCTGACTGTGAAGTTTCTTCAGCAGCCTTTGGCGGGGGACTGTGTCAAATGCCTTCTGAAAATCCAGATATATGATATCCACTGGATCTCCCACATCCTCGTGCCTGTTGACCTTTTCAAAAAATTCCAAAAGATTAGTGAGGCAAGACTTTCCCTTACAGAAGCCATGCTGACTTTCCTTCAGCAACACTTGTTCCTCTACGTGTTTTAGGATTTTATCTTTGATGAGGCTTTCCACCATCTTACCCGGAACAGACGTTAGGCTGACCGGCCTGTAGTTTCCAGGGTCCCCCCTCCTCCCTTTTTTAAAGGTTGGTGTGACATTGGCTATCCTCCAATCCTCTGGCACTGTGACTGTTTGAAGGGACAGGTTGCATACTCTAGTTAAGAGGTCAGCAACTTCGTTCTTTAGTTCCTTAGTAACTCTTGGGTGCATACCATCTGGGCCTGGTGACTTATGTATATGTAATTTATCAATTTGATCTAAATTTTGAACTGTATTGATCTATCTTCATGAACTGTATTAGTTACCAATTTGTTTTCAGGCTCAATTCAAAGTGCTAGTTATGACCTTAAGGGTGAAATCCTAACCATTTTTTAGTACCAGGATAAGGGCAATGCAGCTCTGAGGTAAGGGAACAAATATTCCCTACCTGGAGGAGTCCTCCCTGACTGCCCCCCAACGGCAGGATGCAGTACATGTCCCATTGCCACAGCTATGTCAGTGCTGTATGGTTGGTTAGGATTGCACCCTTAGAGCCCTAAATGGTTTGGGGGCTGGATACCTTAAGGACCACATCCTCCTATGTGTCCTTTACTGTTAGCTCTGGCCAGCCCTTCCTCCAGGTGCTCTTTGGAAGCATGATGAGCATCCTAAGTGCAGAGTCTTCTCTGTGGTGATGCTGACCTTATAGAATAACGTCCCTGTGAAAATTCAGTTGACCTCTGCTCTCCTTTAGGAAATCTGTTTTCTGTTCAGCTTTTGGAGGGGAAAGGTGTATGTGTTGATTGCACTGGTGGTAGAGATATGTATGGTTTTTCAGGTGTGGATTTTGGCTTTATCGATGCTGCTTTTCATTTTGTTGTTTTGTGTCCTTTATTTTTATTTGATTTTGTTTTACTTTATTATAAACTGTCTTGGATTGCCTAAGTGTGGGGTAGAAACATTTCTAAATAAATGTGTTTGCATTACAAATTTTCATTGCAAGCCAGGCTACAGAGAAGGAAACAATTAAAAAAATGTGATAAGGAGGAAGTTCAAGCTGCTGATTTTGTTTATCTTGTACGTTTTTTTTATTTTTTAAAGCATAAAACTCAGTTTAGCAAACATTTAAACAAACTAAGCACTTAATAATGCATTGTTCCTGGGACTGTAGCTTTGGCAAAGCACATACATGCATACTTCAGGTAAAGAGGTACCTGTTCAGCTTCATAGAATTAGTGGAAATTTGCTTAAATTCATACTTTTGGGGCACCCATTTAGAGTTTTGTCTTTATATTTAGAATAGATTATAACTGTTAATATGCTGCTGCCCCTTTATGAAACAAGAGGTAGAGGAAAGAGGTAGCTCTAGAAAAAGAAGAGAAAAAGGGAATTCCCTTCCAGTCTAGTTTGGATGCATGTTGGATACATACCTGAATAGGTATAGAGCATGGGTCAGCAACCTATGTCTTGCAGGCCGGATGCAGCCCACCACCCAGACTCATCCAGCCAGAAGCCAGGGTTCCCTTCTCCCCAACTTCAGTTCAGAGAGGGGTGGAATGCGCACTCACTCCGAGCACAGCCAGCAGTACAAGAGCCGCAGCTGGGCCTGGCCCCACCTCATCCAGCTCAGAGCAGCCTGGGAAATGCAGGCCTTCCAATGGCCAAGGCATCAGTATGGCTTCCTTGGCTGGAACAGTGCCGCTCTGCATGCCATAGCCCTGAAGAGGCTACCGCAGGAGGAGCCCCAGTAACGCCCACCCGCTGGTTGCTTCTGCCCATTGGGAAACGTGATTCCTGCAGGTGCAGTCAGAGCAGTGTGGAGCCTCCCTGCCCCAACTTGGCACCACTTGGGGGCTTGCTCGACTACTGTGCACTACTGCTGGCTACCAAATGTGGCCAGCACGCACTGGTCCTACTGCTTCCATTGTAGCCTCATTTAAGTTCCTCAACTCCATTCAATGTGCAGTAACAACAACATCACCTGGACATCCCTCTCATTTGTCCTTGCAAGCACCAGTTTTCTCCCCACCCCAAACTGCCTCCATCTCATTCCTCTTCACAGCAGGTGCTTTAAAGATCCATCCCTGAGCGGCACTGCTGTGAGGATGCTCTCTGGCTGCTTGACTTTGACTTCCTCCATGTGGCGGCAGCAGCGCCATTCGGGGATTGACCTTTAAAGCACCTGCTGTGAAGGAGAATGGCTCTTGCAAGAGCAAGTGGGAGGGAGGAGCTGCGAGTGGGAGGGAAGTGTGGCCCGCCTGTTTACTTCATTCTCACTGCCTGCAGTGATCACCGGGAGACACTTGGTGAAACTGATTTCCCCAAAGGGGTAGGGATGCCGAGACATGATCTTTCTATCGGCAGCCATTGCAAGCATACATTCAGCCTTGTCCTGGGACTACTATGAAAGACTGACCAAGAAAGGAGGGAAGGGGCTTGTTGGCCCGTCTGCCACCCATCCCACTGCATAAGGGAGACTTTTTTCTTGTTTACACTTTTTAAAGGGTGTTTTGTTTGGGTTTTTTTCTTCTTTTTCTTTTGCTGTGGATAACATAAGAAGAGGCCCCCTGGATCAGGCCAAGGGACCTACCTAGTCCAGCTTCCTGTTTTTCACTGTAGCCCACCAGATGCATCAGGGAACACACAGAATAACAATACCTGCAGTCTGTTGCCACTTCCTTGCACCTGGCTTTCTGAGATAACCTAGTTCTAAAACCAAGAGGTTGCATACACCCATCATGGCCTGTAACCTTTGCTGGATTTTTCTTCTGTCCAATCTGTCCAATCCCCTTTTTAAAGGCATCTAGGCTGTACACCATTACCACATCTTGTGGCAAAAAATTCCACAGACTAATTTTAGTGGACGTCCCCTGCTTCTGGTGTTGTGTGAGAAGGAAAAGAACATCCTTCCATCCACTCTATTCATCCTCTGCATAATTTTGTACATCTCTATCATGTCCCCCCATGTGCTTTTTTTCTAGACTGAAGAGCCCCAAACTCCATAGCCTTTTCTCATAAAGGAGGTGCCCCAGCCAAGTAAACATTTTGGTCACTCTCTTCTGCACCTTTTCCAGTTCTACTATGTCCTTATTGATATGCTGCAACCAAAACCGTACGCAATACTCCAGATATGGCCTTACCATCAATTTGTATAATGGCATTATATTGGCCATTTTATTCTCAATCTCTTTTTTTAATGATCCCAAGCATGGAATTGGCTTTCTTCACCACTGCTGCACATTGAGTTGACACTTTCAGTTTTATCATTGTCCACCACCAAGATCTCACTCCTGATCTGTCACAGGCAGCTTAAAACCCATTAGCCTGTATATGTGAAGTTTTGAATTTTTTGTGCCTCGGTGTACATCACTTTACATTTACTTGCATTGAAACACATGTGCCATTTTGCTGCCTATTCCCCCAGCTTGGAGAGATCCTTCTGGAGTTCTTCACAATCCCTTCTGGTCTTCACCACCCAGAAAAGTTTAGTGCCATCTGCAATTGTGGCCACTTCACTGCTTATCCTTGTCAGCAGGTCCTTTATGAACAAGTTGAAAAGCACCTGTCCCAGGACAGATCCTTGGGATACTCCACTTTACACCTTTCTTCATTGTGAAAAGTGCCCATTGACACCTACCCTGTTCCCTGAACCTCAGCAAGTTCCTAATCCATAAGAGAACCTGCCCTCTTATTCCCTGACTGTGAAATTTTCTCAGCAGCCTTTGGTGAGGGGCCATGTTAAATGCCTTCTGAAAATCCAAATATATAATATCCACAGGTTTGCCTCCATCCACATGCCTGCTGACATTTTCAAATAATTCTAAAAAGTTCATGAGACAAGACTTACTCTTACAGAAGCCATACTGATTCTCACTCAAGCAAGGCTTGTTCTTCTGTGCGTTTTTAAGGTTTTGTCTTTGATGAGGCTTTCCAACATGTTACTCAGAACAGATGGTAGACCTATAGTTTCCTGAGTCCCTCTCCTTCGTTTTTTAAAGATTGGCATGACATTTGCTATCCTCTGGCACTGTGGCAGTTTTAAGGGACACATTGCATACTATAGTTAAGAGATCAGCAGCTTCATTCTTCTGTAACATTTTAATAGTAGAACCATTCTGTTTATCTCAATTTGACTGAAAACAATATTTTTTATTGCATAAGACAAGAAGTGATCTGAAGTGTAATATATTTCCTTTTAAGGATCAAACATTGTGGGCATGTTTAGCTGCTATGGCAGTTGCCAATAAAGATATGAAGACAGCAGAAATAGCCTATGCGTCAATTGGTGAAGTAAGTAAATGGGGACAACTTTTTTTAAAGCCTTTTATGAACTAGATTTATAAATTGAAAATATGCTAATTTTATTTCTTCTCTTTTTTTTTACAGATTGACAAAGTTCAGTATATCAGTTCTATCAAGGATCTTCCGTCAAAAGAATCCAGACTGGCCCATATCCTCCTTTTCAGTGGAAACGTACAGGAAGCGGAAACGCTGCTTCTTCAAGCTGGCCTTATTTACCAAGCTATACAAGTCAATATTAACCTGTACAACTGGGAAAGGTAGCGTGTTTCTTATAGATGTTGTTTATTATTATTTATTTGATTTATAAAACCGCCTTTCTCCCTGAATGGCACTCAAGGCGGCTAACATAGCTTTGAAATCCATAAAAACAACTAAAACAATCATAAAACTATAAAATATACAGTAAAAAAACAAGCAGCAACAATAAAACAATTAAAATATTACATAAATTATTTTAAAAAGCACCACTGAGGTGAGGCTGACACACCAAACACACCTGATTGGTGCCTGCTTAAAGAGGTGGAGCCCTGTTTTGACCTACAGCAGCACATTTTCCTTAGTCTTATGGCATTCAGTGCCACATGATGCTAGCACATTCTTTTTGTTGCAGTTTTGTGGGCGTTTGTTGCTGCCAGGTTATTGGTCATCACCAGTTGAAGTGACACAGTTTTCTTTGTTCCCTTTTTGAAAGGGGAGAGTTTGCAGTTTCCTTTTACTTTCCCCCCTCCCTTTTTCTCATTTCATCTCATTGGAGGAATTTTCATGCTCCTCCCAATCTCCGTGGATCCTTTTTACTAGCATCTCACAGTTTCATTTTCCTTCTTGATTAGTCTCCTGTCTTCCCCCTCTTCAAAAGAGGGGAAGTTTGCACTTTCTTTTCAAGTTTTGCATCCCCCTTGCTGCATTTTGGGCCTTCAGCCTGGTTAGTCTCTTTTCTTGGTTGGTTGTCTTGTAATACTGGTATTTTGCTATCTGCCTCTTCATAAAGGTGATCCCCTCTCCTTTTTTTTTCTTAATTCTATTTCTCTTTTTCTGTTGTGTTTTCCATTTGGTTGATCTCTGCTCTCGGTTGTCTTGTCACATTGATATCTGGTACATTGCTTTCTGTGTCTTCATCAAGACAATTTATTTGATCGTAAATTTAAAATACTAAATTTGTTAAGGTATAGGCTGTAAGGTTGAGAATCGCAGAGCAGGCCTCCACTACCTGCGCGATCCTAACCCCTGCCCTGGGTCTGTCAGCCCTACACAGAGCTATTTAAGAACCCGCTGGATCAGGTCAAAGTCCCATCTAATCCAGCTTTCTGTATCTCACAGTGGCCCACCAATGCCTCAGCAAGCACACAAGACAACAAGATACTTGCATCTTGTTGCCACTCCCCTGCATTCTGCACCAGTGATTTAGCCAGCGCAGATCTAAGTAGCCCCATTAAGCAGGCTGGGATTTGACACTGGGTAAGGGAACAAATGCTTCCTTACCCTGAGGAGACCTCCCCCCTGCTCACTTCCAGCGCTGGATACAGTCTGGGCCCAGTGGTCCACTGTACCAGCATTACTGGGCTGTAAATTGGTTTGAGGTTAGTGAACTAGATTTGGTCTGTCTTGTTTTAAGTAACTAGGGAAAAGACAAATCACAGTTTCCTGAGTTTGTAAGCCACACAGAACTGCAGCAAAAGCTTTCACTCTCTTGGTGCAGGGCATGTTAGTCTGGATTTAGGGTCACATAGTCCTAAACCATAGTAGATCATTGTATCTGAACCTGGTCACTCTTTCACTGGAAGCACAGTAATCGTTACATGTTCTTTAATTATCTTGGATAGATATTTGAAGCATTCTTTATTTTTGATGATAGCGATTTTTTAAAAAATGTTAAGGAGTCTATGAGAAAACAAAATGCCATTTGTTAACACTGTAAGGACAATAGAAATATAACTGCTTAACATAGTTAATAAAATTTGTCTAGGTCATCAACTTTGCCGGCACTAATGCTAGGTTTCTTGTTGCTTTATGTCAGAAAAACTTTCCACCAGCACAGTCACTGTACAGTATGTATTTTTACAAAACCAAAGCATTTGTAATTAGGCCAGTTTCTGAGTTCAGCCTGATGAGCTCATTATTGTTTTCTTCTAGGGCACTAGAACTTGCTGTGAAACACAAGACGCACGTTGACACGGTTCTGGCTTACCGACAAAAGTTCTTGGATGACTTTGGAAGAAAAGAAACGAATCAGCGATTTTTGCAATATGCAGAAGGGGCAAGTATTCTGTGAAAGCTGAGTTGCACGTTTTCAGAAAGTCAGCTTTGTAGTTATGACACAATTTGAGCCTGTAGCCTTGTGTGTGATTAATAACATTTTATAATTGTGTGCTTTATTTTGGGGTATGAAAAAAATCCACAATTTATTAGCTCTGTTTTTCAGAACCATCACATTGAGGTATAATTTTTTATCTATAGAGAACTAGGCCAAAGCGTGTCAGGGTACGTCCCATGATAACTTTGAAAATTGTATTACAACTGAGTAAATTAGAAATATAACTGTTACCTAGTGGGAAAAGAGACAAAGAGATGTTTTGTTATTGCTAAAGCTTTCAAGCTTGTGGTTTCACTGATACTAGCAGCTCTAGGAAAAGATGTTGCCGTCATATATTTTAATGCTGACATAAGGCCCGTGCATCAGTAGGCCCCGTGCTGTTTTGCTGAGCACAGCCTTTTGTAAGGTTAACTGAGTATCATCTGAAAATCATATGCAGTTCTTGGCAATTTGCATCATAACCTTCACATTCTCTCTGAGTAAGAAGGGGATAGATGCTTAAAAGAGCAACATGTGGGACTTAACTTGGCTGGTCATATCTGGCAAGCCTTGGTTATACTATCTATAATGGATCTCCAGAGCAACCCTCTGAAGCAATATAATATAATTGTGGTTGAAGGAGGCTTCAGCTCCTTCAGCAAGTCACAGCAATTATTTGTGCCATTTTATGGAAGTGAAAACATAATGTACAATAATGTGCAGTGGCAGACCTGGGGGGGGGGGCAAAGGGGACAAATACCCTGGCCACTGAGCTTAGGGGGGCAGTAACATGATGCACCCCCACCATTCCTCCATGTATCAGAGGGGCAGAGTACCAAGACGCCACTTTGCTTTGTAGCAGTCCACTCTCCCGATGGTTGGAGAAATATTGCGCCGCTGCAGCCTTGCTGCGGTGCGTCATTCCTCCATGTATTGAAGGGGTGGAGCGCCACAAAGCCACTTGGCTTTGCCATGCTCCATTCTTCCAATACATGGAGAGTGCGGCAAAGCCAACTAGCCACCATGTTTTCAGGTGAAATTCAAGGTGCTGGTTATGATATGTACAGTGTTGTACTTGAGGGACTGGTTCCTGCCAAATATGCCAGCTAACCACCACCACCATGCCCAAAATTTACACCTCTTTCTGTGTGTACCTCCACTGTCAGAAGTTAGTGGTGAGATATAGTTCCTTCTCTGTGGTGGCACCACCACATGGTGGTAAAACTCCCTCCCTCATGATTGAAGAATTTTCCTCTTCCTTATGGTATCCTGGTAAGGAATGAAAATGTTCTTATTTTGTTTGACGTTTCAGTTGAAATTGGGTGGGTTTATTATGATTCAGTGTTTTATTGTTTTTATTGCCACCTTTTATTAATGTCAGCTTTTATGAGCACCTTTTACTGCTGTTTTTATTGCCTTTGTTTATTGCAGCCTTTTGCTATTTTATTGCTTCTCTGTCATTTTTTGGTGCTTAACTATATTGCTGCTTTTAATGGTTTTATTTTTTATTGTTTTAATGCTCTTTATACCGTAGTTTATTGTGATGGTATATTGGTATACTTTGTTAGCCACCTAGGGCACCCACAGTCTGGGAAAGGCTGTATGTAAATTCATTAAATAAATAAAATATAGGCTAAAAGCTAAAGAGCTCCTTAAGATCCAATCCTATTTGGATGCTGTGCCAATGTCAGAGATAGCAATGCAACATTCCTCATATCCTAAGCCTGGCCAGCAAGGGTGAATGCGGAGGAGAAGCAGCAGACCTGAGCCATGTCCCTCTGGTGCAGCCAGCCCCAGCAACAATACCAATATCCCTGGCAGCCAGATGCTATCGCTGGCCGCTGTGATGGTGTCCCGCCACCCTCTGACCAAGTGATGCTGCACAGACACCTGCTGTGATTAACCAGCACAGGCAGTGTGGTTGCTCGATGACCAAGTGACAACACAGAGAGTTCCTGAGTAGTGGCAATCCTTCCATTACCTGGGGGGGGGCAATACTTTTCGACAGAAAACCAGAAATATTGTATAAAAGCCTTCTGAGTGTAATGGAATGTTTTGTGAGCGCTGTGAGCTCCAGGTAAAAGGGGGCACTAGTCACTGCTGGGGGCAGCAGCCTGCAGTACTGGCTCCAGGGTGGCAAATGGTCCAGGTCCACAACTGCCTCTGAGACCTGCCTGGCAGATTGCAAAGCACCTGCTAAGCCCAGACACCACCCCTACAGAAGCAAGTACCCAATCACAGTCCAATAGCAGGGGATGGCGGATGTTTTGTTTCGCACCCCTTCTCGCACCCCATGCAAAGGGGGGGCCAAACGCGGACTCCAACAGCATTGGAAGTGTCGCTGCTCATCCCGGCGACCCCGGAAACTACAGATTTCATGCCGATTTCGGCCATTTTCAACCGTTTTCATGCGGGGGCCCTGCATACCCCCACCCCCAGGGGTGCTAGGGGGGCCTGACCCCCGTAGCGTTTGTCGCCTGGCTGCAAGGCATGTGTGTGCCGGGTTTGGTGCACGTCGCTCCAGGCGTTCCAGCAGGGCATGGCGGATGTTTTGTTTTGCACCCCTTCTCGCCCCCCACGTCAAGGGGGGGCCAAACCTGGACTCCAACGGCGTCGGGAGTGTCGCCGCTCATCCCGGCAACCCTGGAAACTACAGATTTGACACCGATTAGGCAATTTTCGACCATTTTCACACGGGGTCCCCACATACCCCCACCCCCAGGGGCGCAAGGGGAGCCTGACCCCCGCGGCGTTTGTCACCAGGCCACAAAGCATGCGCGTGCTGAGTTTGGTGCCAATCGCTCCAGGCATTGCGGAGCCTATGCGGAATATACATACATACATACATACATACATACATACATACATACATACATACATACATACATACATAC
>JAJKFI010000002.1:51397382-51448471 GCA_029204185.1 Lerista edwardsae | reverse complement strand
TACATACATACATACATACATACATACATACATACATACATACATACGTTCTTCTTTATATATATAGATACATGCTTATGTCAGATATATGAAATTATATCTTTTGCTGTACCAATTTGTTTTAAATATTGCAGACTACCAAACTGCACATTTTTCTTCAGGAAATACATATCTCTGTCTGAAATAATAGCTACAAATCCAACAATGCTGGTGGGAGGACAATTAGGTAATAGATAGTTATGCATTGCCCAAAGAAGTAATTGGGAGCTCAGTTTTCCTTAAGCTTTTCTGGGACTAGCTAACAAATGAAAAATATGCAACAAGGTAAAATTATAGGAGGTATACACAAAATCAGCTCCTCAGTTTATAATACATAGCATTCCATGAACCCATAACTTGAAATATCTGACATTCAGAGTACAATCCTAACCTAGAGTTAGGCTAGCACAGTTAGGCCAGTGAAGTTTGGCCAGCACAAGGGCCATCATAAAGTGGGTTTGGACCAGTCTCTGACTCGGGGAGGATGGTGCACATCTGTGTACTGGCTTCTCTGACCCCGAGAGTGGTCCAAACATACTTTACGGTGTCCCTTGTGCAGGCCAAACTTTGCTGGCCTGACTGTCCCAGCCTAACTCCAGGCTAGGATTGCATTAGAGGCAGTACTGTATATCACATACATAATGTATTTGTCCTAGGAGTATAACCAATCTCCAGTAGCACAAAATCTGGCTTTTCTTTGCACCTGCCGGAGTTATAAAAATGTTTCATGATGCAAGTATGTAGATTTCATGTTTGCAAAAGAAATTTGGCAAATACTGTCTTCTAAAGTAACTTTTTGTCCTTCTCAATCACACTTACAGCTAGTTTGCACATGCGTGTATGGTACATGATTCCATGTATGGATGGGCCAAGACATATGTAACACTACAGACAGGGCTTTCACATCCCATCCTTGCATCACATTGAGCACATTTTCCTGTGTGCTCCATCTCACACTGTTGTTGAAAGTCCTCCAACTCTCAGCAATAGATTTCAGAGTTATCGGAGAGCTGCAGTAGAAAGGAGTGCTAGTTTGGACTCTGTTACATTTATGTTAAATTTGTGTGTGCTTTAGCTGTTACATTTCAATTCCTGAATTTTAATCTTTTGGATTGGCATCCAAAGCAACAGACATATCACATACAGTACATATACCTGTTTCACTATACACAGTAGTACATATCCTTTTCAGAACATACACATTTGCTCGCATACCCACCTACCTACCCTCAATCTGGGGGTCTACTAGAGTGGCATTGGATGATGTGCAAAGAGCTATATTGAGAAGGAAGAATCAGAAGTTGGTTGAAACTGGCAATGTGTACTCTACCCCCAAGGCATATGCATGCAGAAGTATTTTGCACACATGCATGAACTTCTCTGGATTCCTGCCAGGATTTAGCTTTTAGCCTTGCATAGATTTTTCAGCCATGGCAGGCCCCAAAGCAGCAAGATGAAGAAATCTGTAGCAGATGTAACATATAAATTAAAGGCTTGTCAACTGAATTTATATACATTTATTATAATTATGATTAATGGATACTTTCCTTTTTTCTTTGTTTATTTTGCAGCTTGAAGTTAACTGGGATAAAATTAAAGCCAAAATAGAACTGGAAATTGCAAAAGAGAGAGAACGAGCTGCAGCAACTCCACCAGTCAGAGGAAGTGTAACCATTCAGCGCTAAGTGCCATGTTGATTATATTAGGTTGTGGTTTTAGCACTCTTTTCTCTTTCAAAGTACTGGGTAAAAGTTAGTAGTGACTATCAGAGTATTGTGGGATAGAAGCAGTATCTGACTCAGAGTCCTGAACCTTGAATATTACTTGTTGACATAAATGAATTCATATGTGTGTGATACTGTTATGAATTGCAACCCTGTTCTGGTTGTGATGTTCATATAAGACGTTTGAGAAAAATGAATGTAACAGATATTACAGGATCAGCTTCTCTGTCACCATAAGACTTTGACTTGCTAATGGAAAATTGTGAGGTGCATGGAATCTGTCACATAAGTAAAAGGTCAGCTGCTCAGATTGTTAGCAGTCAAGAATGTCATAGATTTTTAAAAGCAGAATGCTTGCTGCCTTAAAACTCATACGCCTAACATAAGGAAGCATTTTTATATACAATTATATGGGCCTGAAGGATAATCACAATACAATGTGTGCAGACTGCAATCCTGGAACTATTTACTACTGAATATTGTCAGGGAATTCAATACAACTCATTTTTACTGTACATGATTTTCATGTTCCAGCATTAACTTTGGCACAGGAAACCCCGTGAATTCTTCCCGTTTTTCATCTAGTATGAAACAAAAGTTGTTTATAAAGATCAAGAAATTAATATAAGTGAGGTAATGGGTAGTCCTTGATTGGACTAACATCTGTTGATTCAGAAGTATGCAAGCTTAAACTCTGAACCTCAAATGCATGAATGCTGATATACCAAAAGAAACTGGTTTAATTAGAATTGCTGACTTTTCTGAGTTCAGCAGAGCAATGAAATCCATTCAGCACTCAAAATCTATTGTGTAGTTTTAAATAACTAGATTTCCTGAAAACATTTAATATATGGTAATGAGAGCATTATTTCAAAAGTTTGTGTATCCCAATTACTTAAACAAATTTCACTATGGCAAGTTGTTCCATTTGCTTATGTTGAACATGTCCTATTTCACCAACCTCAAGGGCTTTGGAATAATTCTTAAGACATTTTCTCTGATGATGTCTCATGACTTGACCAAAGTATCCCATTGTAAGTGATGTCAGGAATAAAGCATTACCTGGTTGCTGAATATTCAAAAATAATATTTTATAGTGGTGGTTGTAGAACATAGTAAAACCAATTTTACCTTGTTTTTTAATACAAATTATTTTGAAGCACAAACCATTTTGCAAACAATATAAATAAAATGTAAAACTTATGCCTTTGTTAATAAATACTTTTTTAAAAAAGGTTTTATGTTTCAAGTTTTTACCAGCTTGCTGAATGAAATCATTTACAGTACTATAAAATATTAATTCAAAAATCATGGTGTTGTAATATCATTATTAAAACCAACTGAAAGACAAAACCTTGAGCAAGCTTTCAGGTCATCCTGAATTCTTCATCAGGCTGGGACTTCATCAGGCTGGAAGGAAAGAGAAAAAAAAGGCAGAAGTTGGCCATGAGTATAACAGCTTTCAAAGTTTGCACTTTTTCACTGCCCAGCATCTAGAGAGGCCAAATAACATGAGTCTGCCCAGCTATCCCCTTCTTTTCTGTGCTTAACATCCAGTCTAATGAAGAGTTTGGGAGAACATGAAAGCTTACTTCAGATTTTGTGTGTGTTTTTTTTTAATTTTTGGTTGGTTCTAATTACAGATGCAGGCAAAATTCTCTTGAGCCAAGCTCAGAAACAAATTTCAGGAGCTTGTTAAAACTTGCCTCCAAGGAGAAGTGAACTTCAAAAGTCTTTTCAGCTCAGGTCAAAAGTTGAATGGAACAGAATTGCTGGTTCCCTGCTCCTCATGTAATGTAACAACTCTGTAATTCCATTGTATCAAATAGAGGCTGAATAAGGGATTTTTGAAGGACTTCCCCCAGAAAACTTAGGGAAGTGGAGAACTGACAATTTCCCATGGGAAACCCTCTAGTTCAGAAGGTTCCACATACAAGGTGGTCTTTCAACCTTTCTGGGAGATCCAGAGTCTTACAAAGCAGATCAGGAGCAACAAACTTCATCTAGTGCTCTTTTAGGGCCCAATCCTATGGGCTTTCTGTGCTGGTGGTACAGTTGTATTGCTGGTGCCATCATGAAAACGCCTTATGGCATTTTCCTGCCAGTGGTATGAATGTGCTGCCAGTGCTAAGTTGGCGCTGGGCATCAGCGTCAGTAAGATACCCAACAGAGCGCCAGGCAGTTAAGTTAGGTGCTGGACTGCAGTGAGGCTTTTTGGGACAGTGGGGGATGGGGAAGGGGCAGAACTGGGTGGGGAAGGCCCAAGCCCTACATGGGCCTCCTTGGTTCTTCACCCACTACTGAGCAGACACAGATTTTAGGAGATCAATTGAGGCTGCTGGGGCTTTATAAAAGGCAAGGGAACAAATGTTCCCTTACTCTGAGGAGGCTCTGGCAGAATAAGAGTCTGATCCTAAGGCTATATTGCCAGTGATATGTGCTTAAGGTAAAAGTAAACGTTTCCCCACAACTGAAGGGTCTAGTCATGACCGACTGTAGGGGGCGGTGCTCATCTCCATTTCTAAGTCAAAGAGCCAGCGTTTGTCCGAGGACAAGTTTCCGTGGTCATGTGGCCAGCATGACTGTACGCCAAGGTGCACGGAACGCCGTTACCTTCCCACCAAAGTGGTACCTATTTATCTGCTTGCATTTTTACATGCTTTCAAACTGCTAGGTTGGCAGGAGTTGGGACAAGTGACGGGAGGTCACTGCGTCATGTGGTCCTGAACTATCAACCTTCCAGTCAGCAAGCTCAGCAGCAGCAGTTTAACCCTCAGCACCACCACGTTCCTTTTATGTGATACGTCCTTACCACCATGTAAAAGTGTCACAACACATTTAGGTAAAGCACGTTTAGGAAAGCCAGCAAGTACCGCTTAGTAGTTAGTGTTCAGATCAGGAGCAGCAAACTTGTGGGCGGTATGCATGGCTGGCACTCCAGCAAGCGCCAGCCAGTGGTAAGTCCCGGCCGCTAGCAAGATAGAACAAGTAGATAGAGCCGGCCACTAGTAAGATAGAACAAATGCCCTGAACAGGAATTGTAGTCGTAGAGCAATTATAAGTTAAAATTCAATTAAAAACATAACAATAGTACAGACAAAACAGAACTGTGAATTAATGAGAGTTCATCTGTTGCGCAGTTGGTTTTAAAAATTGTTTTACTGGCGGCACAAGCAAACAATGCCACATCACAAGACACTGAGCTAAGGGAAGAACTTAAGGATGTTTACTCGAAAGACAGAATGCCTTTTCATCTGGAGTGAAATATAGAAAGCAGACCTTTTTGAACAAAATGTACGTTTTGGATCTCTGCCACAGTTCCAAATCAACCATGAAAGCTAACGTATTCATTCATTGAGCAACAGCATCTAATCTATTTAATTGCAGAGAAGTCACCTTGTACGGGGGAGGACTATCCACTGATTACAGTGAATCAAGTATTTTGTCAGGATGGATGGCAAAAATCACAAAGTTGATCTGTGCTTCATCCTAATAATATAGAATTGTTATTTGCACCATCTATTGAAAATGTTTTATATATCTTACTCTGAAAATAAATATATTTCTGGCCATATGAAAAGTTAGGGTGAATTTGGTTTGTTTATTTGCATTTTCATTCACTTTAGTTTTCACCTTCACTGGTTTACAGCCCAATCCTAAACCGCCCAGGAGCACAGCTATAGCCAGGCAGTTATTGCTGCATCCTGCAACAGCCAGGCAGCTGTGAGAGACTCTGCGGGGGAAGGCGAGGACCCTCTGTGTAAGTCTGTGGGGCCCTACACAGAGATACGGATCTGGCAGCGAGAGTCACCGCTGGGCCCACCCCTGCTCCTTCCCTCCCCCATCCCAGAATGCCCTCCCACTCCATCCAGAAAGCCTGCAATGGCTGCGACCAGTGGACTCACCACTCACCAGCTTGCAGAGCTCCCTCCAGTCCATGTGGGGCCAGTGTCACCATGGTGTCACCCCAGTGCCAGCAGTAGTGGCTTACCTCCGGCGCTGGAGGTGCTTTACGGCGCCTCGCACAAGAATGTCGCAGGCGGTACGTTTGTATCATCCGTGTTATGCCCGATAGGATTGGGCCAGCAATCCTAACGTTCTTTGGGCCAGCACAAGTCCCTTGCACCGGCCCAGGTGCAAGGTCGCAAACATGCTGTAAGAAGCAGCCGGTTCAAGAACGCGCACTGGCCTCCCTGCTCTGCTTCCCGGACCTATGCCGGTAAGTGTAGGCCAGCTGAGGGTGGCCAGTGTCGGGGTAGGGGAGAGTGGAAAGGTAGACTGGGATGGAGGTAAGCAGGAGAGGGAGCACCAGTGGGTGGACCGGACCAGGGCGAGTGGGACTGTCTGGGTGACCTAGACTGGATCCAAACCCTAGCCCAGTCGGCATTACCCTGGCCACTCAGATTTCTGTCACAGATTTTGCTGGTGCAAATCTGAGGGCACAATCCTAATCTGGAGTTAGACCGGCACAAATCCCTTGTGCAAACGCACACTGCAGCGTGTTTGCAACACTCCTGGACTGGCATGAGTTACTTGTGCTGGCCTAACTCCAGGTTAGGATTGCACCCCGAGTACCCCTATTGGGGAGGCTGCCATGTGACACAGGATATGGTGAATTAATACACTTTCCTCCATGTTGCTCTGCAGGCAGCCCTAGCTGGCCTGCCTGTTCCAGTGCAGATTAGGATTGGGCTGTTACCAGTGGTGGGATTCAAATAAATTCCAGTTCTATGTCCTTCAGGGCGGCCGCTGCCTTTCTTCCCTCTCCCAACCTAAAATTAACAACCGCTTCTGCAGAACTGGTGAGAACTGGCTGAATTTCACCACTGACTGTTACCCTCTCAGTGGTTTTCAAAGGAAAATCTGTCCTGTGTCATATGTTGTTGAAGTTAAGAGCATGTATTTAAGAACTGCATGGCAGGATTTAAGTGAAAAAGCCACCCATACAATGCAGCAGTTACTGAACAGATGTGTGGGACACAAGCCGTTTTAAAGGCCTACTGTACTCACAATTTATTGGATATTCCAAGCTGTAGACTTTGGCATACAGCAAACGGGACAGAATTTCTCCCTAGCATTTTTTATACATTTCACTTTTGGCTCTTAGAAGTCTGCTTTCTATCCCCTTTAGAATATTTTAGTAGTGTGACTGATATGGAATCCAGTTGGAAACTGAAGGTTTTGAAAGATTCCATGCTCTATTATCTTTTGAGGACCATCAGCTGTTTCATTTATACTCTCCAGAGCCATCCATGTTCTCCACTTGAGTGTGCATGGCATTTTGTACACAGTCCCTTGCCTGGTGCAGAGTTTTGATTCTTGCAAATTTCAGCTTTAAACTAAAAGGGGGAAAAAGATGTAGATATAATGGCATGAATATGCAGCAAGTTAAGTGGAATGGAAAACCTCTGTCAACTATCTTATCTGGAACAGAATACAAGGACAACAAAGGGTTCTCCTTTGTACTCCAGACACTCCACAAATAACAGGAACGAGTGGAGACAAGCCCCTTTCTTCATTTTAAAAAGAAGAAAAACTGCTTGCTGGTAAATAAAAGGCAAAGAAGTGCCCTTGGATTGAATCTCAATTGAATCTTCTCCCATCTCTCAGAGAACAAATGGGGTCCAAAGAGTTTGGGAGTTCATGGAGACCATAACATTTGTCAACTGCTGCAAGCAATTCAGGAGCAGCTCACTGATCTCCTGCATCCTTTCTGGAGTAGGACTTCCTTTGCTGTAAGCAAAATTAATCATGGCATCAGCCTTCTTGTTTTGAAACTTTAGGGTGCAATCCTAACCTGTGCAGGAACAGACTGTATCCAGCACAGGTTAGGATCAGGCTGGAGCACAACTCAAAATAAGATTTTATTCCCCTTACCCCATGTTGCATGCCAGCCAGTCCTATATGGCTACTCAGATCTGCGCCCACGATTTTGCAGGTGCAAATTCATGTGGCCTGTGTAACACTAGTCAGGCCAAGGCCAGAGGTTAGAATCCGGCCTAGGCCATCCAGGCCAGTCCCACCCCTCTCCTAGACCCAATCTGCCTTCCCCCACCCAAAAAATGCCATCGTTCCAACCTCCCATCACCCTCTCCCATCCCTGCACAAGCCTGCTAAGGGCGGCAGAAACACATCTTGTCCCAGCACACGTTGGTATCCTTGGGCCAACTCCCCTCCATGAGCTGTCCAAGCCTGCTCCAAAATAGCCAAGAACTACGGCTTTTCTTTACAGTGCATTTGTGACATTCAGGAGCTGGCCCAAGACTCGCCAGGGCAGGGTGGTGGTGGTAGGATGGCGCTGCCCGTCACTCAACGCTTGTGTATATATTCTATTTTACACTCTTTGTTCCTATACTAAGAACTCATTGCAACAATCACATTTATTTTTACCACTGCTAAAATTCAGTACTTTGCAATGCAATTATTCTTGACTTTCTTCTGGGGTTTTTCCTCTGTCAAATTCCTGGAGAAAGTAAATGTGAATTACTTCTAACTGATAAAGAGGGGAAAAAACAGTGGTTAAATATAAGTGATAAAAATTGCAGTGTTTGCATATATTTTTTAATCCCAAAGAAGCAAAATCTGAACCAAAAGCTTATGTCCCACTGACAGAACCTCAGAAATATGCCAAGCCATTACACACCCCAGTAAGGTTTTTAAAGTACTAAAACACTCCAGGCCCCATTTCAAATGGGAATAATGCCAACTTAAAATGCTTTTTCAAAGCATAAAGCAAATCTCAAAAGTAATAGGATCCTGGCATATTTGCTTTGGCCTTCCTCACAGAAATGTTAAATGACTCCCATAATATAATTTGAAGCACTGAAGTAATTTGGGCATTGTGTCTCATTTATATTTAATAAATGTACCATTTTTTTAAAATCAAAATTTGAGATAAGCAGAGAACAAGACACTTCCCCTCCCTCGCTCATATATATATGAGGGTCTTCGGGGCTGACAGTGCACTTGGGGAATCATTTTAAAGAGCCCAAATATAAGAACGCAAGGCTAAGACGTGCTGGTCAGCCTAATCGGTCTCTGACAAGAACCAGCATAAAGATCCAGTAGAAAATGTAGGTGAGAGTAATCACCTATTATTTGTTCCTAGCACTTGGTTATCAAGTATTATCATGGTTATTAAGACCAATGATATACCTCTTCAACAGGTTCACAGAGTGGTTTACATAGGCTACCATCCTATGTAGTTCCTGGGAGTAAGCCCCAGTGACCACATTGGTACTTATTTCTGATTAGACCTGCATAGGATTGTACATTGATTGATTGATGTACCAATGGTTCCCTGTCCCCCAAAGGGCCCACACTTGCCTCTGAATGTGGTATCATAAAGAAATAAAGGTGGCTAATTGTAAAGCCTTTTGGGATAGTGGCCATTTCCACAGCCAGGATAGCAAATTCGATGAGTAAATGATGTATTGTGTGAAGAATAAAACAGACCCAAAGAGGAGCTGTTTATTCCTATGGCAACTTTCAGGTGTTTTAATTCACCTATTAAATCCTCTACAAATCCTTTGGATTTGCACTGCCAAATCCAATGGCAGTGATCACCAGCAGGGCCGGCTCTAGGAGTGTCGGGGCCCAATGCGGGGCATTCCTGTGGGGGCCCCCACACTCCCCACAGGGGCCCCCACTCACCAAGAAGAGCACTTGTGGTGCCATGCACAAAATGTAGCATCTGAAAATAGTTGGTGGTGACAGGATGATGTCACTGCCAATTGCTTCCAGGAGGCCCATTTTGGGCACTTCAGAAGCTGGGGCAGCTGAGAGGGCCCAAGGTAAAGCTGCTCTGCTTGCCTCACTGACCTACATACAATCCTAAGAGATCCTGACTGCAGCAGCAAGCAATATGTTCACTGCACTGGTGCGGAGCCCCCCAAAGTACGGGGCCCGACGTGATGACATTGGTCACATTGGCTTAAAGCTGGCCCTAATCACCAGTTTCGTTACCAAGTCTCCATTTGTACTGGCCAATGTTACATGATTTGGGGTTCATACTATTTCCCCTGCATGAGTGAAAATGGAAGTAAAGTTGAAAGCCTACTTACATGGATTTGCAGAAGCATCTGCTAGCCATGTTTAAGGGTCCATGAATGGCCACAGGTGCCATTCTGAGGATCCCTGCACCCTCTAGAAGGGATCTGCAGTGTTCTGAGATATTTTGGCACTTCCTGCTGTAGTCTGCTGGCTTCCTGAGGGTCTCTGCTGGATTCTTCTGATGGCAGCTAGGATCAATGGTTTGTTATCAGCGAAGTCGCTATCCACGAGGATTTCCAGTAAACTAACCCTAGTAGATAATGACGGTATATTGAGAGCACAGGTCCAAGCAGACGGTGGGGAACTAGACAACTTTACTGGGGCTTCAAGATCCAAAGATCTGGGCCCCAGCCTTCCATGTGGAAAAAAATAGGCCTAAATTATAGATCACGCTGTAGAATATTGATGGAAACTTTTATTTCCCTGCATTATGTGTGACTGTTTTCTAGATCTTGTGAAATTTGCTGGAGCCAACTGGAAGCATGGTTAGAACGGACCAAGCAGTATTCAATAAAACAGGGCAGGAGGTGTGGGCTGGAGGTTGAGCTATCACCTTGCCTGAAAAAGCTAAGCAGGATTGGTTGCTTGGACGGGAGACTGAGGCTGCTGGCGTGTCTGTGCAGAGAAGTCCCTGAGGTGGGTACCATCTGGGGCAGCGCTTACCTGAAGGAGCTCCGCCTCCCAGAAGTTCGAAGGTGACAAAATGGCATTAAAAACATCACTCCCTGATTTTGCAGTCTATTACATTGCATTAAATAAGCCCAGAGCTTCAGCCTGACATTTCATAATCTCACCAGCAAGTCGCGAAAACACAGTAGTCAGCAGGACAATGAGGCAGCTGGGCTCAAAGCAGGCCAAAGATCACCAAAGGGCGGTGCAATGTGTCACACACACGCACATACATGGATGTGTCACCAGGAACGGCCTATCCAACCCCTCCTGGTGATGTCACTGGTATGGCGAGTCAACCAAATGGTTAACCCCCGTGAGAAGCTTATCTGAAGCTCGGTTGCAGCTGCCCAGGAGGACTGTGGAAGAAGTGGCAGATGGAATGATGACGGCACTATGAAGAAGAAATGGAAGTTCTACAAGATTTCCTCTTGGAATAATACATGTAAAAATATGATTGAAAACGGTTTTGTGTTCAGTCTGCCACCTTGAGTCTACTGAGAAAGACAATAGATAAATGTCATAATAAATAAAATATCCTGACCAATGAGTTGCTGGCCTAGAATGCAGATGCAACAGTTAGACTATGACTTGTAGATTGAAAGACGGAGATGTATTTTTTTCTCTGGATTACATGCTGTCTCTGATTCTGTTCCAGAGTTCCTTGTGTGCAGGCAGGCAGGAAGGACAGTTCCATAATAACCGTGGAAATTGATTGCAGAGATAGTGGATTCCAGCGCGGCTTATATTATTATTTAATTAATTAATTAATTAATTTATATCCCGCTTTTCTGCCCCATGGGCACCCAAGGCGGCTTACAACAATAAAATACCATAAAATAACAATTTACAATTAAAAACAATAATTAAAAACAACATTAAAATAATTAAAATTTAAAACAAGTCCTGTGGATCCAAAAATATAAAGAGTCTAAAAAGCCAGCCAGCCAGCCTGTCAACAATTAAAAGCTTGTTGAAATAAAAAGGTCTTCAGCCCCCGCCGAAATATTACCAAAGAGGGAGCAGTTCTCAATTCTAAGGGGAGGGTATTCCAAAGTCGGGGGGCCACCACCAAGAAGGCCCTATTCCTGGCCACCATCCCTCTCACCTCTCCTGGTGGCAGCACAGTCAAAAGGGCCCCCCCCAGATGATCTAAGAGTACGGGCAGGATTGTATGGAAGGAGGCGGTCCCTCAAATGCCCCGGACCCGAGCCGTAAAGGGCTCACTGATACAGCTCACTGATTCCATTGCTTGAATTACAAGATAATAGCTAGGCAGGGCCATTAATGAAATTCACTGGTCCTAGTCCTAGTCGTGGCACAGTCAAAAGGGCCCGCCCCCCAGATGATCTAAGAGTACGGGCAGGATGTTGTTAGGACTAACCAAACAACATCAACAACAAAACAGAATAGACAGCAAGCATTGTAGGATTCTTCTTCAAACTGGGCATTACGTTAAACAAAAATGGAAAGCGGGCCTCAGCCAAGGGTACACATCCATCAGAGGAACATAGGAACAGCCCTGCTGGATCAGGCCAAAGGGCCCATCTGGTCCAGCTTCCTGTATCTCACAGGGGCCCACCAGATGCCTCAGGGAGCACACAAGACAACAAGATTCTTGTTATCTTGCTGCCACTCCCTTGCATCTGCCATGCTGAGGTAAAATTCTGAGGTAAATATGAGGTAAATGAAACAGAATTTGCTGTCTGTATGTATAATAACTTGCAATCCAATCTGGGCCTTAAGAACATAAGAAGAGCCCTGCTGGATCAGGCCAAAGGCCCATCTAGTCCAGCTTCCTATATCTCACAGTGGCCTACCAGATGCCTCAGGGAACACACAAGATGCCTGCATCTCACAGCCACTCCCCTCATCTGGCATTCTGTAGCCCTTTTACCCTCACCCCACCCCTCACCCAATGAAGACACCTGGCTGGGCTGATCTTTGAATCCTCAATACTGGTAGCAATGGTAACTTTCAATGCAGCATCAGGGAACACCCTAGGAACCAGGCACCAGCACTGATGGGATGGGATGGAATCATGGTAGATGTGTGGGTGGCATGCCCATTTTGCAAGTTTGAACTGGACCTCCAAAAATGATACTTGGGCCCTGGTGTAATAGGCCTCTGAATTGTGTTGTGACCAGTGGTGTCATTCAAATGATTTAGGAACAGGAACTCACTTTTGAGTTCAAATTCAAATGTTAAAAAAAAAAAAAAAACACAAACCCAGAAGCAGCCACGGAGCCTGTTAGGATCCGGAACGCCCGTTCTGGTCCGTTCCCCCTGAATGACATCACTGGTTGTGACTCTTCTAACCACACTTAATTCTCTTCTTCCCACTGAAATGTGAAATCCATGGCTTCTTCAGTTCAGTACGAAGATACTGGTTTCCCTTCCTAGCCATAGGCTAAAAACTTGAAAGGGGGGGGGGGAGGAGCATCCTCAGATTGCTTCCACTGAAAGCAAAATCCCTGCAGCTGAAGTATGATCTCAGCCATGACCTAGTTTGTTTGGCTTTGTATTCAGCATGAATAGTGGGCTGGGACTTCTTGGTTAGAAAGTTCTAGGTCATGGCAATAAACCTCCATTTTACCCTTTTCATTTTCACTTGTTGGCAGGTTGGAACCTATGCAGTACTAATTGACACTTGTGTTTGTTGTAAAGGCTAATTTGCCCTTTCACCTCCAGAGTATTACCTTTACTCTCAGCACGGACATGGTAGGATTAACCAATTTCAAGCCTTGTTGGACATGTCCTTAACAACATTCATATGGGACTTGAGCAACAATTCACACTCTTGTGCAGTTCAGTCGAAGTGACTCAGAGCGCAATCCCAACCTAGAGTTATGCTGGCACAGTTAGGCCAGCAAAGTTTGGCCAGCTCAAAGGACACTATAAAGTATGTTTGGACCTCTCTTGCAGTCAGAGAGGCCGGCACACAGACATGCGCCATCCTCCCTGACTCAGAGAGTAGCTCAAACACACTTTATGGTGGCCTTTGTGCCAGGCAAACTTTGCTGGCCTAACTGTGCAGGCCTAACTCCAGGTTAGAAGTGCGCTCACAGAGTGACATTAGGTAAGAAGTCAAACACAGATCACCTTTTATAGAACACTATAGACGTTTTATAGACGTGGTGGCGCAGCGAGTTAATCCGCTGTTGCTGGGCTTTCAACCGCAAGGTTGGGAGTTCGAGACTGCGTGACGGAGTGAGCTCCCGTTGCTTGTCCCAGCTCCTGCCAACCTAGCAGTTCGAAAGCACCTAAAATGCAAGTAGATAAATAGGGACCGCTTCGGTGGGAAGGTAACGGCGTTGCGTGCGCTACGGCGTAGAATCATGCTGGCCACCATGATCGGACAAAAACGCCGGCTCACAGGCTTTGAAACGGAGATGAGCACCGCCCCCTACAGTCGGTCACGACTAGACCATTCGGTCGTGGGGAAACCTTTACCTTTTTATAGTATTTAGAACACGAATACTTAATATTCTAACTAGAATAGTAAACATACTTTACATCAACTTCAGTGGCCCAATTTTAATCATTTCAACCATTCTCTCCAATGCATAAAATAACTTGCAATTTGGCTGTCTTATACTATCGGGGCTAGCATTCAACAGCTGAAAATTGAAAGAGGAAGATCAGTTACACCTCTTGCACCGGCCAGGGAATGTTGCAAATGTGCTATAAGATACATTTGCGCAGATTTCAGAATCAAGAAGGCCAGCGCAAGGATGTGGCCTTCCTGATTCTGAAGTTGGTGCGAACGTACCTTACAGCACAATTGCAACAAGGATGCAGCACAAGGATGTGCATTGGCCTCCACATGCTGATTCCTGGACGGGTGCCAGGAAAGTAAGTCCAGCCGAGGGAGGCTAGCCCATGGGGTTGGGGAGGGCAGACCCAGGGGGGAAACAAGAGCAGATTGGGGCAGGGGAAGGCAGGGGGAGAGCAGACCCATGGGCAGACTGGTCTGGGGAGGGGACCTTCCCCCCCCAGCCATCATAGGTGGATCCGGCTCTGTTGGCCTCCCCCAGGCTGCTCGGATTTGCATCAGTGATTTTGCTGGCACAGATCTGAGGAGCCCTATTGGGATGGCTGATGCAGGACAGCCCCAACTCCAGCCCCAGTCTGGCCTCCCTGTTCCAGTGTGGGTGCGGATTGGGCTGTCCGAATCACATATGGAGTCTCAACGACCAGCCAGAACTCTGTTTGGCATTTTGAACTTGAAGCCTCTTTCAAGGATAAAACTGCCAGGAAACAATGGTACCCAAAGGACAAAAACCGCTACTGGGTGAAGTGCATTTCATGCACGTTCAGTATCCTGGTGCAAAAGCAAAGAACAGTTTTACGACTCCAAACCAAGACAGCCACTGTCTGAAACATTGGCAGAAATCCATGAACAAATCTTTTGTGCTACAAGCACTCAGGTTAATCACAATTTATTGAAACCATAGCTTGTCAAACGCTGTGTAACATTATGGCCAATGGCTACCATTGTAGTAGACAACAAAGGGAAGTGGGGAGCCCTAATAGAGTCAAAATGTTCTTTCTTACTTGACAGTTCAGATTTGCAGATTTTTTTTTTAAATTTCATGGTAAGTTTATTTCATGGTAAATTATAGAAAGGGAATGAATCCCTTTTCAAATTGGTACACCTACACACCAGCTGTTTTCAATGAAGATCTGATGTGACAGCAAATTTGTTCAAGGACTTGAATCCTATGGGGTTGTTCCTGTCACTGCATATTACTCAACAGAGTTATCTTCTGAAACTTGAATAAGCTCGTAAGGATTAAAACTAGATGTTATCTATGTTCGCTGAGACTATGGCAATTATAGGGAAAGGGGATGTCTACAGGGAGGATTGGTGGGTAAGAGGGGTGTTTAACCCAGCTTGCACCTTCTGATTTTCCTTTGCGCGTGCTTGTTCCAGCCTACAGGTTTGCTCCCTTCTGGTTTCCAAGCTCACCTGAGCAAAAAATATTAGAACAGTCATTCTCAAACCATTTAGACCAGGACCCACTTTTTAGAGTGGCACTTATGTCGGGACCCACTGGAAGTGATGTCATTAATTCAGCAGTGATGTTGTAGCCGGAAGTTACAATGTCAAAAGGAAGTGCCATCACTGTGACATAATCAAACAGTATTTATAAACCGCTTTTCAACACAAAGTTCACAAAGCAGTATATAGACAATAATAAAGTTAAATGGCTCCCTGTCCCAAAAGGACTCACAATCTAAAAAAATTCAAAACAGCACCAGCAACAGCCACTAGCTAGAAAGACACTGTGCAGGGGTGAATAGGTATAATTACTCTCCCCTGCTAAATACAAGAGGAACCCCTCTTGAAAAAGTGCCTCTTGCCCAGTTAGCAAGGGTTAATCAAATGACATAATCATAATTGTGTCATAATGAAATGACACTCCTGGAATACAAACTGGCATTCTTGGAATACAGCAATTGCACAACCATGAAATATCACTGACAGAAAGCAAGATTAGGACAAATTATTATGTAAAAGCACTGAACTAAAAACAAAATTTTTAAAAACCCTCACTTGGAAATTCAAGCTGTTAACACCCACAAAAGGAATATTATATAGCAAGAGTCAGGTCTGCAGTTTCCAAGATGGCTGCTGCCACCTGACATCAGGTTGCAGCCTGACCCATAGTTTGAGAAACACTGTATTTGAACATTTTGAAGGGTTAAATGCAGGGAAAATTTAGTGGGTGAAGAAAGCATTAGGCATCTTTCTCCTGCCCGCTATTTCCCCTTTTGAATGCTTCCTTGAACACTGTTAGTATTATGAAGGAAACACTGCACTGGAAACCCCACAGCTCCCATGCAACATCTACTGTGAGCACAATCCCATGCTTGTCAACACAAATTGTCTTCAGGCTGTGGCGGATGAAGCAGGTGGCCAGGCGGGTGGGCCCTGGGTGGCAGGCCACAAAGTGGTGTTCTTGTCACTGTAAATGGGGAGCACCACCAAGGTGGGCCCACTTGCCTGTCTTCCCCTCTGTTTGACTCCAAAAAAGAGCCATTCCAAAAGTGGGGAAGTGTGTCCGATGCAAGCATGGGAATGACACGTGATGGAGGGGGTGGCGTTTTCACACCACCTGGCCCCAGATGCCAGGAGGCTTTGGGATGCCACTGCTTAGGAAAGTGTGAATAGGACTGCAGTCTGTAGTTTTAAGATGTACAAGAGGGCAACGTCCTGGCCATGAACCAATGCCCAGTTCACTCTTTAAATTTCCTGAAATATCTTCAAGCTTGAAGGGTCAGAAAAAACAGAGGTGATGGTACTTGTTTGTTTTTTGTTTTGCATCTGCTTATTTCCACTTATGATGATGTCCCGCCAAAAATTCTCCTGGGCCTCCCTGAGGGCCCCAATGCCCACACTAGGCTGACTAGTAACTAGGCTGACCCTTTAAGCAGCCTCAGAGATAGGCAAGAGGGAGGGGGTTCCTTCACCCACTGGTTCTCCTCTCTTCCAGAAGCCTTGCTTGGATTCACTGGCTGGCCAGCCTTCTCCAGACTGCCCTCATCATCGGCTTAGCTCAAGATACCCTAAGTCTAACTCGGCACAACAAAACCCCACCACCAAACAATAGGCAGTCAGCTTACCTAAGCCACACCTGCCTCTTCCACTCGGTGACTTCAGGGACATGGCAGCCATACAACAATTCTCCAACCAAGGCACCACAGGAACCCACTCACAGTTCCAATAACCAAGTATCCAGTCAGTCCATCCAACAGTCCTTCAGTCAGTCAGTCCATTCAGCAAGCCATCAGTCAGTCAATCCACAGCCACTTTCCTTCCTTGCTACACCTGCCCGGTGCTGCACCTACCTGGTGCTCTCCTCCAGCACCTACCCAGGTCCCTTACTGCAGCTCCTACCTTCCACTTTATACTGAGGCAGGCCAATCGGTGTCTGTTGCTGGGCAGGCTCTAGCTCATCAGTCACACCCTTCTGTACCTGTGCTAATCACCCTTCCTAGCCAGGGCCTGCAGCTGTGTTCCTGCTGCAGGCAAAGACCTTGGGGGTTAACCCTGTACTTCCTGGCTGGCACAAGGGGCCACTGCTGATACCATTCCCTATCTCCTCAGGGTATCTCCTGCCTTTTCCAATACAGATGAGAAAAGGCTTTTTACAAGAATGCAGTTACTGGCTCCACTCTTGGTGTGTTTTAATTGCAGAGAAGTGAATAATGAAACAATAATGGAGGCCATTTCAGGCTCTTTAAGTATGCATTTTCCCCCCTTCCAGTACATTATAATTTGTTTCAGATGCAATATATCTCCATTTTTAAAAGGGAATTGCTTGTCTAAAATGCTCCCATCTAATAAAGTGAATAATTAGTGCAAAGAAAGCAAGGCTGATACTCAAGATACTTTAATGTACTGCTCCTTCTAACCACAAGCCAAAGGATGTACCTGGAAAGGTTGCACTGAAAAAGCTAAATAAGATGGAACAGCGACTGAAGGCCATTTATAATCTCCCAAAAAACTCTCATAAACTATTAAGCACTCACTCTAAAGTGATGTTAGGATAAAGACAGAGAGAGATAAGAGGGTTTTGAGGGCAGTCACAGCAGATTCCTCATCTACAATGTGAACTACTTGTGTTGTATACACATATAATCAAATCAAATGCTAGAATATGAGTTGCTTGCAATTTTGCCTCCTGCTGCCAGCAATTAAAAAAACATGGTGTGTGTATGAGAGAGAGATACTTGGTTATCATTCACCTTCAAAAGGATAAGTATTTTTAAAAAGGATAGCAAAACTGCCTGTGTATGGAGAGAGGAGAAGAATTTGACAGGAACTAATTATCCCTCTTCACCCCTGTGCAGTGTCTTTTCTAGTGGCTGTTGCTGGTGGTGTTTTGCATTTTTTTTAGACTGTGAGCCCTTTTGGGACAGGCAGCCATTTAACTTTATTATTACTGTTTGCCTGTAAACTGCTTTGTGTGTTGAAAAGCGGTATATACATTCTGTGTGATTGATTAACTGGTTGAACTATCCATTGCAGCCAGAAGCTCACACTTCTTCTCACACTTTTTTCCACTACAGAAAAATGTAGATTTGTTTGTAGAGCAAAGACAACACTATCAAACCATTTCTGCCACTCTTCAAATAGAATGAAAATCTTCAGCTTTAGACAAAAGGTTTAAAGATAAAAATTGATAATTCAGTAGTCCTCAAATAATACTTGGTGCTTCAAGTTAAACACTCAAATACAGGTGTGCCCCAGTATCCACTGATTTTGTATCCACAGTTTCAGTTATCCACAGATACCATGGATACTGGGACACCTATTAAAAAGATCAAAAGGTAAAGGTTTCCCACGACCAAATGGTCTAGTTGTGACCAACTATAGGGGGCAGGGCTCATTTCTGTTTCAAGGCTGAAGAGCCGGCGTTTGTCAGAGGACAAGCTTCCATGGTCATGTGGCCGGCATGACTATACGCGAAGCGTACGGAATGCAGTTACCTTCCCACCAAAGTGGTACCTACTTATCTACTCACATTTTTAGGTGCTTTCGAACTGCTAGGAGGGCAGGAGCTAGGACAAGCAACGGGAGCTAGATAGGGGAACATTAAACAACTCTTTTTTTGTCTTGTTGCAGCAAAACCACTGATGTTCCCCTACCTTTAAAAAGATGCCCCCAGTACCCACGGTTTCAGGTATCCACAGAGGGGTTGGAGACCGGAACAGAACCCCAGCACTTACTGGAGCATGACTGTATAACATTTTGAAACCAAGTGCCTCACTTTTATTGACTTGTGAATTGCAACACTAGCTTTCTTCTTTCTTTCTCAAAGTACAGTTGTGTCTTCGTATCTGCTGGAGTTTGGTTCTGGGACTTCCGCTGATACCAAAAAACGTGCTAAATAAAAGCAGTTAAAACTAAACAAAACACGAGTCAGTCAGATATTCAATTAGAACTGCTATTTTCAGCTCACTCGGAGACCCTGTTTTGCTGAAGAATGGAATGCAAAAGTAATCACTTTCGCATTCCATTCTTCAGTGAGAAAGTTCAGGTCACTTCTATCAGAGTGAGCTGAAAATAGCAGTTCTAATAGTATGATTTCCTGCCTGACTCTCTAGAAAAGCAGTTTTAAGAGAGGGGATGTTTTTTATCCGCTTCGCCAGAGATCAGCAGGGTCCTTCTTATCTGCTGTGGCCATCGAGTCAAATCAGTGTATAAAAAAAATCAGTGTATAAAAAGATTGGATCTGTATGTATTTGAGGTACTTGTGTATGACCATAATGCACATCTGATGTGATGTTTTCCACAAATGGGAATTGGCTAGAGGTAGCCTTTGACACTTTTTCATCCTAGACTGGTGATTTCCAAACTTACCTGGGTCACAACACCCCTGAAGCCTCTTCTTCCCAATTTAGCCAGGCGCCATAATCTTGGATCTTGGGAAATCTTCCTAGCTCAGCCAGGTGCTTGGGAGACCAGGTAGGATGGGTCATGGTGGCATCCCAAGGTGCCCCTATGAGTGTGCTGTGAGGCCCTAAGGCAGGGGTTTCCAGACTTGTCAGTATGAGGGCCACATCCAGTGATGTCATTCAGGGGGAACGGACCAGAACGGGCGTTCCGGATCCTAACGGGCTCCGTGGCTACTTCCGGGTTTGTTTGTTTCAACATTTGAATTTGAACTCAAAAGTGAGGTCCTGTTCCTAAATCATCTGAATGACACCACTGGCCACATCATATATTTCACAGATTTTTGTGGGCCCAAAAAAAATCAGTTTTATAAATGAATGAATAAAATGTAAGTGAATGAATAAATTTGACTTGGATCTTTTTTGTAATCAGCATGTTATGATTCAGAACAAAAGAGAAATGTGACATGTACAAAGAAACGATGCCATGCTTAAACTGAAAAATATATTGTTTATGATATTATATCACTTATCATGATAGAAATGATATCAATGATATCATGTCATATATTTTAAGTTGCTGTGAGTCAGAAAATTTTTGGGGTGGGCTGGATTTGGCCCCTGGACCATAGTTTGGAGACCCTAGAGATGTGAAGGCCCAGGAAAAAAACGGAAAAATTAGGAAAAAAAAACAAGTTTTTTTCCTGAAGCCTTTTTGTTTTTTTTCTGAAAAATTGAAAAAAGAAAAAAAAACAATTGCAGAAGCAGAGACTGAAACTGATACTGATAATTACAGCTCAGAAAATGATTCTGATTAAATGTCATGCCCATTCATTGAAACGTACTCCCACTCCCTTCTATACACTTCCCCCCTCTTCAATTCTTTTTATGAGAATGGCTTTTTAAAAATTTAATACTGTGGAGAGGAAATATGAATAATTGTTACTTCTGGATTTTTAAACCACATAAACTAGTAAACAGTTCAGGAGATAGTTGCTCCATTTGTTGCAATTACAAATAAATATGAAAAAGTAAATTCTGTTTGTAATAATTGTTTGGATACACTATATATTTTTAATATGCTAGTTGTGATAATTTTATGCCAAGTCAAAATGTCCATAGTCATATTTTATGTTCCTAAAGTAACAGAATGACTTTCAACCTGGAAAAAAAAGTGCTAATGTAACTTTGTTTTTTTTCAATTTTTCCCAAAAAATTTTTTTTATTTTTTTCTGAAAATCCCCTTGGGAAAAAACTGGTTTTTTTCCAAGCTTCAAAATTTCCAGAAATTTTACATCTCTAGAAGACCCCTGCTGTAGACAAATATCTGCCGGATGCCTCCTTGCCTAAATGCTTCATTTGTTTACATATTCTGCAAATGTCAAGTATCAATAAAAAAACAGAAAAGAAACCATCTACAGAGAGTGGAAGGAGCAGAGGCTGGCATATTAAGGTAAGGGGAGCCTCAAGCGTAAGCCAATCTTGGGCTAGTTCTGCACAGAACATGGGAAGCAGGTACAAAGCACTTAAACAGACCACCTGAAAACGGGAACCGCGGCTGCTCCTATGGATGTGGAAGAAATGCGAAGTACCACCTCCTGTCCTCTGGCTTCCCTTTTGTTAAATCTGTATGCATGTAGTATTATGGTAGTCAGATCCTTAATAAAGGCATATCCATATAAAAGTTTTTTTTTTAATGCAAGCCACTCAATTAATGAGTTTATAATCTAGAATTGTCCCATGAATTCACTTGCTTGCAAATTCAGATGCAGGAGTTCAAGACAATAAGTAAGGAAAGGTCATAATGTTAATGTCATGTTAACCTCACTCATGTAGACAATCTACATGTTTATGTGGAAACAAGCCACACTGAGATCAGAAGACTTTGGCAAATAAGTACAACCCTAAGTACACTCCATTTGAAAGAAATTCAGCGGATGTAGCTGGGGCTGGCATTTAGGGGTCGAGTCTCACATGTAAATGAGTTCCTAGGTGCTGCTTAAAACTGCTGCACATGCCAGCTTCTTGCCTGTAGGCAGTTTGGTCACAATAAGCAGGTCTTAAGTATTTTACACAGCACCACCAATTAGCTCAAGTAGCGTTTTGCAGGCTGCAACAAAGCTTAATGCCTGCAGTATTGCATAACTTGCAGGCCACCAGCCAGAGGTTGATGTGCACAAAGATTTCTGGTCATCATCATGACTGAAGGACTGAGATGGAAAAAAGCAAGTGGTTTGTTAACCTGAAGTCACTTATCTACTAATACATTCTTAATAGCACTTCAGGTGTTCCAAGTGCTTCACAGACACTATCATCATAAACAGCCTTCTAATGTAAACCTAAATTATTGGGAAGCCTAGGCTCAGATCACAATTTCTCAAGTAAGCTTCCCACCCCCCAACTCAGAGCGAGGGTGTAATCACAGTGCCTGGATTACATGGGGACCGCAGGGTCTGACTCTCCTATTTTGCAATGGGCCCTTCAGGTATTCAGAAGGCTGCAGTGGGGGCATAATTGTGTTGGATTGAGAATTGGTTGGGACTATGGATTTCATGAATTGCCTTGCCACCTTACACTTTAAGCTTTGATTTGAATAGGGACTTCCCAGCACACACCCTGAGGCTCTAGGCTACATTTGTTTCATATGTACCAGCAGACTAAATCCTTTGTGAGGATCAACCAAAAGCATAAGGAAGTAAGGAAGCTTTTCGGGAGTTTATCAAAACTCTTCTATCAGGCTTGCAAAAAAGAAGAGGAAAAATAAAAGGATGTTCATTTAATTGAGTCAGATAAAAAAAAACCCTGTGACTTTTAGCCAGGGGTTTCCAAACTGCGTGGCTCAGGGGCCAAATCCAACCCACCCCAAGATTTTATCTGGCCCACAGCAACTTAAAATATTTTACTTTTTGCTCATTATATATCATTTCTCAGTTTAAACATGGCATTACTTCTTTGTAAATGTCACATTTCTCTTTTGTTCTGAATCATATCATGCTAATTACAAAAAAAGATCCAAGTCAAACTTATTCAAATTTCATTCATTCATTTATAAAACTGATTATTTTCGGCCCATGAAAATATGTAAAATATACTGTATGATATAGCCCTCATACTGAAAAAGTCCGGGGACCCCTGCTTTTAACAGTCTTAAAACAGGAGATGTTTTAATGGGGAGAGATGTTCTGCTGACAATTAGGCGAGGTTGTTGTAAACCCAACACAAAATGTACATATCTAATCTGTAACACTTTCGTTAAAAAAAAAGTGAACTGGCTCAAAGATATACAGTGATGCTTTCCACAGCTGGGACAGAAGTGAGAGCCCTCCTTCCTTCCCTCAACCAGGAAGTTGTGCGTTTCCCCTCTCCAGCACCAGAGCACACATCTCTAGCATTGTTTGGTGCTGTTAAATGGTATGCTTGCTTCCCTCACTGCAGCAAGACTGCCTCTCTACCTTAGATGGAGGCAGGATCCCATCATGGGATAAGACACCACTAGTACTCAATCAAGCCTAATACTACTAATAAAAACCAGTGTTTAGAACATACAAAGAGCCCTGCTGGATCAGGCCAAAGGCCCATCTAGTCCAGCTTCCTGCATCTCATAGTGGCCCACCAGGTGCCTCAGGGAGCACACAAGACAACAAGATGCCTGCATCCTGTTGCCATTCCCTTGCATCTGGCATTCTGAGGTAGCCTACTACTAATGTAAGGATGTTGCACCCATCATGGCCTATAGCCCACAGTGGACTTTTCCTCCAGAAATCTATCCAGTCCCCTTTTAAAAGGCACATAAGCCAGATGCCATCACCACCTCCTTTGGCAAAGAGTTCCACAGCTTAATTACCCGTTGGGTAAAAAAAAATTTCCTTTTATCTGTTCTAACTCTCCCAACACTCAATTTTAGTGGATGTCCTCTGGTTTCAGTGACATGAGAGAGGAAAAAGAACATTCAGAATGGCCCCAACCAGCACTGTGACTGTTCTGAAACAGATCTCTTTAATTACACAGTAGTAACCAGTACCACGTCCATTCATGACCAAGAAAGTTTTCCAATGAATTTCCCCATCACCACCACTAAAATCTTTCAGAATTAGAACACCCCGCATTCCTAGCCTAAGACCAATTAGCGGAAGGCCCCGATGTGGGGGGGGGGGGAGGACTTTCTCCTGACAATCTCACCTCACCATCTGCTTTGCAAGTAGCGACTTTGGTTATCATGAAGGTTTGCAACAACAACAAAACTGTGTTTAAAAAAAATGCTCTGCCCCCATTGACCTCTGTCGCTGACCGAAACAGTTTAAACCAATTTGAGCAGGATTTGTTGCAAGGAAAGAAGGACAGTCGATCCCTTTGCGACATTTAATCTGCAGCCAAAAAAAAGTTAATAAAACAGAATGCATCCCCGGAAGACAGGAAGGGAGAGAGAACACAACTCTTTTGCTCCTAGTCCCGAACGTGTTCAACCAAATGCATGTCACACATTACAACCAGGCACTTATGAGATCGACAGTCATTAGAATCTGAGACGTGAAGGCCACCGGTGTTAAAGTGGAGTGGGGCGGAGAGGCAAGGTCTGCGCCTTCCTCTACTCGCTGCTACAGTTCCACTTCGTGCGTGCAACCTCGCAAGCCCTGAGGGAACCTTGGATCGCGCCCCTGCCCTTGCAACACCCCCCTCCCCCGCCATCGCTTGGCAATCTTAGTGGATCAGACTGAAGATATCTCGGGGGACTCCTCGCCACCATCGCCGACCACGTGGGCCGCGCCTTCTCCTTTGGGGGATCCACTGCGGGGGGCAGGAGGGAGGCGGGGTGAGTGGAGGGGCTGGGCTGGGCACGCGCCTCAGTCGCCCCCTGCCCAGCAGCCCGGCTCCGCGAGGCCTCTGCCCGCCCCTGTGGCCAGGCTGGTGACGGGCAGGACGAGGGGCTGCTGCAGCCTCATGGACTCCTCGTAAGTGGGCAGATACTTCACTTCCTCGTAGCTCGGCAGCTGCAGGAAGACGGGCGAGACGACGTGCAGCAGGGGCGGCGGCGGCGGCGGCGGCGGGTCGCGGCTCCGGCTGTCCAGCAGCGAGTCCTGCGAGGTGGCGGCCGTCACGTTCAGCGGGGTGCCGCCGCCGGGCAAGTCCAGCTCGCCCTCGTCCTCCTCCAGCTCGCCCTCCTCGTCGTCGTCGTCCCCCTCGCCCCGCTGCCCCGGGCGCCGGCGCCGCCGGGAGTGCCTGCGCGGGCTGGGGCAGATGATGCGCTGCAGAAAGTAGCCGATGGCGAAGAGCACCAGCAGGATGAGCAGCCCCGAGAGCTTCCGCACGAACCAGCCCACGTTGTCCAGGAAGGTGTGAAAGGGCAGCCGGCAGCACTTCAGGTCCGGGTGGGTGGCGTTGCCGTAGTGGCAGCAGCTCTCCTGCTCGCCGCACCTCAGCTCCCCGCAGCCCCCTTGGCAAGGCGGCCAGAGCAAGGCGGCCCCCAGCGCCAGCAGCCCCCCTGGGGGGAGACCGGGCGCCATCCGCCCCCTTCGGCTAGCGGAGGGGAGGAGGGAGAGGACCGAGCTCCCTCCGGCCCCCCACCCTCGCCCGGCAGCTCCCCGGGCCCCTCCACCCCCTCCAGCTTGCGCGCCGCACTTTGCGAACTCGCCGCCTCGTGGCTCGCAACCCTGGCGCGGGGCTTCGCGGCAGCAGACGCCCAAAGGAGGCTTTCCGGGCTGGGAGCGCGGCGGGATCTCCTCCCTTAGCCCCGTGGCACGGCTCCTGGGCGCTGGGACGCTGGGCAGGCTCTGCTTGCAAAAGCAGCAGCCCGCCAGGCTGGGTCTCGCAGGCTAGAGGCGGGAAACTTTGGCGTGTTGTGTTCGCAAAAGCAAAAGTCCCTTGGAGCCGAAGGCGAGGAAGGGGTTAAAGGGTCTGATCGGCGGCTCCTTTTTTTGCAGCGCTTTAATCTTTATTAATATAGCTGTCCTTCTCTTATTTGTCAAAGGAGAGACACAACCCCCCCCCATTGCTTGAGTTCCTATGCTTAAGTGATTGGATTTCCCTGTGTGCGTTATTTAAATTTACTTGCTACTGGGATTTGCTTACCATATTTCTGGTTTTATTTCTGATTAAAAATTGATGATAACCATTTGGCTGATGTTAATGGGCTTAATGCAGCTCCTCTTCCATTAGGGAGTTGGGGAGGCTGTGATTTTTCTGGCTGGGTTCCTGCCTCTACAATCTGGCCAGGGAGGGTTGGTGTCTATGTTTCTGGAGAAGAAGTACAAGGGACCCACAAGCCTGGAGACATTTAACTTCTTGTGATTTATGTGCACTTTCACCTTTTTGTCACTCCTACTGCATCCTCCTTCATTCTGGCACTTTTATTTATGGAGTAACAGAAGTAACATAGCACGGAACACGTTTCATCCTAGAAACGCGGCTAACAAATTTGAAGCGAACAAAACAAAAGCAAGGCAGTTTCCTACCTAGAGCAGTTTACAATCTTCATTTTTAGACAGCGAGGCCTGGGAAGGCAACAGACAAAGGAGTAGGCCTGGGTAAGTGAACGGACAGAGCCAAGGATGGGGAGGGAGATATGAGAACCAGACTAGACAAGATGGAGGAGATCCACTATTGGAACTCCCAACCTCTTTTCCAAAAAGCTGCTGTGGGAACATGCTGTAATTTGGATCAGAGCCAGAGAAGGGTTCTAACCCAACCCAATTCCCTGCCTTTCCTTACAGCCTGCCGTTAGCCACAGAGAAAAAAAAAAAAGACAAATTGTGTCCATAAATGTTTCCTTCTGCAGCTAACAACAGCCAGAAGAATGATTTAAGCGGGGACTTGGTGTGGGATTAGAAGGTTAACCCCACCTCTCCCCAGATCACCAAATCACAGCCCCAATGAAATCAGAGGGACAATTTTGGAGAAAGAAAAGACAATGGAAATTCCAGTCTATGGAAGCAAATGCCATGGCTGATTTGCTCTGCAGAGGTTAAGGGAAAGAGGGGCATCCCAATCCTATGCATGTCTACTTGGAATTAAGTCTCATTATAGTCAGTGGGCCTTTCTCCCTGGTAAGTATAGATAGGACTGCAGCCTGGCAGCTCAATTCACAGCAGTAGCCAAACGGCAGTGGCAACCACGCAGCCACTGGAGGCTCCTTGGGAGAAGGGGACGTTTCGCCTCTTCCCCCAGGTACATGCAGAGGGCAGGTGAAGGGTCTGAACACAATGGTAAGGATCTGGCGGCACAGGTTGCCGCTGGTCCTACCTCCTACTCCTCACCTCCCCCACCCAGTTCCGCCCTCCCACCCTGCCTGGAAGGCGCGCAGCGCTGGCAAGGGGTAAAGTTACTGTTTGCCGGTGTTGTGTTGCCACCTCTGGGCAGGGAGGTCCTGGGTAAGATAAGCCCTTATATGTTTTGTTGTATGTTAACAATTTCCAACCATGCCATCACTTCCAGGCTAATGACATCACTTCTGGTGAGTCCCAACAGATGGTCAAGTGGGTACCAGTGCTAAAAGGCTTGAGAACCACTGCTCTAAGATGCCTAAGGAGTTGCTGTAAGGAGTTGGGCCAAAGGAGCTAGGGGGCATCACAGAGGTGTTCTGGAAGGGCATTCCAAGTATGAGGGGAAATAGGCAGAGTAGTTTAAGAGAACAGGAGACTTTGAATGCCTGAGGGTGGAAAGCTGGAAAAGTGAAGCTCAATTGGCAGGGATACAATGGGGCAGGAGCAGAGTAAGGTTCATCTCACATCATCCTGTTGATTCTTGATTTTCTCACCTAATTTAGGGCCCAGTCCTATCCAACTTTCCAGTGCTGGTGCAACCATACTAATGGGTAGGGTGTTTAAAAATGGTGGTGTTTTTGTTTATTGCAGATTTTATTATTTGAAAGGCAGAAAGTGGTATTATGTGTTTTGATTCTAATTTCTTATTCCAAGTTCTCATTTTTAGTCATTTTACATGCTTTTAAAGTATACTAGGTAGTCTAGTATACTAATAGATGTAGCCACACTATTATTTGTCATTGGAAATCTATTTTAATTTTTGGAAAGTATCTTAAACACCAAAATGCAGTACTTTGAGTTTTTATTCAGGTGTTTTCACACCAAAAAGGTGGTATTTTGTATGTTTATGAATTTTTAACAAAATAAGCACTCTTACTAATGGGGTGTGCGCTGCATCCTGCAGTGGGGGGGAGCAGTCATGGGGGCCTCCTCCAGGTAAGGGGGCATTCCAGCACAGCGGCTGCATTTGTGCTGGGAAGTTGGATAGGATTGGGCCCTTACTGGTTTGTTAGTTAGCAAAGGAACTGAGGGATAAAGCCTTAAAAAGTCCACGAACCTTGCCAGGTCTGGTTTGGATAACACGTTTTTTTGCCCAATCAGTTCCAGTATTGACATACACTCACATCTATTCCTCTCCCTTCCCCACATTTCTCCAGTGGTATTCCTAATCCTGTGGGGGAGGCAGTTCATCCACATGACCTCCACTGCATGCATTGCTAAATGTACTTTTAGGAGTTATGAATACATACCAGAGAAAGGAGGACAAGAGCCCAATCAGCTGCATGTCTACTCAGACGCAAGTCTTGCTGTAGTTGATGGGCTAACTCCCAGGTAAGTATGGATAGGATTGTAGCCCAACTGAGCAAAGAGACCAGAATGTACATACTCCATGAATATACACAGGACCAAATATTTCATGTTTACAAGATCCCTGTGATGGATTAAAAGGTGCTTCAGTTAAAAAATAATAACCTTGAACATGAGGGAATATTTGTATGAAAAATCAATGCACTCTGCCAATTGCAGCAACACTAAAATAAGCACATATTAATGACAGCTCCAAGCAATCACACCGACAGGTTTGATACCAATAAAAAATTGATAGCAATGGGGATTACCTCGATTTAATTGATTTTGATGGTGAGAGACAAGTGCTGACAAACGTCAAGATACCTAGGCAGCAGCTTCTACACTCCCTGAAAGGTCTTTAAAAGGACTCACCTGGACTAGGGGAAGTAAATGGCACAACTCACTCTCACACAGTAACAGGTCAGGGGGGCAAATACCCTGGGGTGCTGTCCTGGGGTGCCACAGGAGGGTAGCACCATGACCCTGTGCCACCCTCCATGTATTGGAGAGGCACATGCCACTTGCCCACACATGGTGCCAGCCCCACTCAGCCGCTGAAATCTTGCAGTTTCCCAAGATTCCTGCTTAATCAGAGGGGTGGAGCACCACAAAGCCATGTGGTTGGCTTCATGGCACTCTGTTCATCTATTGGAAGTGCCAGGAAGCCAAGCGGCTTCACAGCATTCTGCTCCTCCACTAGTCGGAGGAATCCCTGGCCACTGCTTGAAGCAGCACCAGCCCCCTCCGATACACAGAGGGCAGCCGGCATTGGTGGCAGGGGGCAGCAGGCTGGGGATGTGCCCCTGGGAGCACCCTCCCCCGAAATGTGGCTACTGTCACATAAAAGTTGAGGGTCTGTGTAGACCCATCGGGGGCTACTGTAACTAAGCACCCCACACATTTGGACGAAAGATGCATTGGAACATCTCACCAGATTCTGAAATTAGAGTGTTGAGCGCTCATTATTACCATGCCAGCAATTTACATGGCGTTCAGAGTTACAGTGGCAACATGGACACATATATGCTGCTAAGGAGCTTCTGATCTAAGAGTAGAAAAAACAACAGATAGGATAGACAAGGGAAGGGAGGGAAGCATATAGGCAAATGTGTTGACACTTAAAAGATGGTAATGAGCATTAAGAGGATAAGTTGAAATTTAGGAGAAAACAATGGGTTTTGATGAGGAACTTGAAAAGAGAAGTCACATCGTCTACATGTTTACAAAAGTACTTCCACATATAGGGACAGCAAAAGAGAGTGGATGAAGCTTTGTATGGGAGCTGAAAACCTTCAGTCACAGACATTGCAATCCTAGTAAAAGCTCTCTGCCCAATATTCATCCTTTACCCTGAAGAAAACCACTTCCCTAATGGGTCTCCTTGATTCTGTGTCCACCACTTTAAAACTGAGGTGGGTAAGGTTTGGGGAGAAAAAGGGAGCATAGGATATTGGTGCAGATGATACCCACCCTTCCCATCTCCAGCCCCACTCTGATACTCCTCTCCCTGCCCCTTTCCTCCAACCACCTGCTAAGTCACCAGCACTACCAACCCACATATGCTGGCACCAGCCATTGCACTGGTGGCCTTGTCATGCTCACTGGCAGAACATTATTTTCACCTGCACCCTCATACAGGTACATGATCCCTTAACCAGACATCAGAAATCCAGACTTTTCCGAAATCCAGACATGTTTTTTTCCCCCAAGAAAGACAGAACTTTTATACAGGCATGTCCCAGAGTCTGCTGGGGTTCTGTTCTGGACCTCACCATGGATACCCTGTGGAAACTGGGGATACCTTTTTAAAGATAGGGGAACATCAGTGATTTTGCTGCAACAAGGCAAAAAATGAGACTTGTTTAGTATTCCCCTATCATTGGTACCTGTGGATACCAGGGCATGCCTACACTTACTTAATGTGCCACTCCCTGGTCCCCAACGGCCTACTCAGATCTAAGCCAGCTCTTTTGCTTCTATAAATCTGAATAGGTTGAAGGAGGCATGCTGGGCGCAGACCAGCAGCATCAGACATCAGCACCGCTGCTATTTCCAAAATCCTGCCTGCCCTCAACATGCCCCCAACGCACTCTCAGCCCCCATCCTCCCATGAAACCAGTGGTGTCAGCCTACTGGTTCTCTGGGCGGAGTTTTGGCGGTCGCTGGGCGGGTTTCCACGGTGATCGGCAGCGTGCTCGCTGCGTTCCATTGCGTAATGGCGAAAGCCCGCCCGCTGCAGCAATGGAACGCAGCGAGCACGCTGCCGATCACCGTGGAAACCCGCCCAGCGACCGCCAAAACTCCGCCCAGCGAACCGGTAGGCTGACACCACTGCATGAAACCCCCCTCCACTACCATACATTCACTGGCAGAGAATCCAGACAGTTCTGGCATGCACACACAGCTACTATCCAGTGTCTCAGAAGCACATGATGAAGGTGTGGCTTTCATGCTGCCTCAGCGCACTGTGCACTGCCTCCTGCAGTGGACTATGCCATGGACTTCTGTAGGCCCTTGCTACAATTGGCCCATTACTATAACTAACCCTGTCCCAGTAGATATGTGGAGGGTCTGGATATATAGGACACTGGCAGCCAAAGTGTCAGAGAGTATTAGTAGTAGGCCATGTCCCTACAGCTGCAACCTTCTTGATGACTCAGCCGAACCATGATTGGGCCAAAATCCTCCATTATCAAGGCAATAAAATCCTTTGAAGACGGAGTGACTCTTTTGAAGTGTCTCACTAACAACAGACTTTTACTGAAAGCCTACACTTTGAAGACGTCCCAGGGAAGATAAAATTACAACCTTGGGAATTTTGTTAGCATCATCATCAGTGTTGCCCCTGCACAGCTCAGAGCAGAGCATCAAGGCAGGTTTTGTTCCAACATTTTATTTATTTGAAAATTTCCCAGTTTGACAGCCATGAGGCCCAATCTAGCAAAGATGAGGCATGATTTAGGATCAGGTTGCATCTTCCCATGGACCTTCCTTTGGCGGTTCCATCTTGGGCCTCGAATTGAGCACATAAGTTGGCCTTGAGGTGGCAAGTCTAAGCACTTATTAGGGATTAACAGCCCAATCATAACTAACTTGAAACCGCCTCTGGTGTACCCAGTGCAGAAAGAAAGGCAGCTGGAGGACATTTGTTGGCTTCCCCTGGGATAAGTCCCAGCTGTCTCTTGGGCTTGTGCAGGGGCGTATCTAGACAAAATTGTGCCTGTGGCACGCATGAAACTGCGCCCCCCCCGCAACGTCATGACATCACGATGTCGTGACATCATGACGTTGCGGGGTGTGGCTTCTGCTGCCATGTGTCTGCAGAGCCAACACACACACACACACACACACACACACACACACAGAGAGAGAGAGAGAGAGAGAGAGAGAGAGAGAGAGAGAGAGAGAGACTCAGCCAGGGAAATGCAGCCAGCTCTGCTGGCCGTCCCATCCTACCTTACCTCGTTAAATCCTGCATGAGGCGCCTCCGGGCCGTCATGGACATGGCGGACTCGTGGTTATAAATAAATAACTCATATACTGGGCGGCCCAGGGGAAAGGGAGGGAGGTGAGGCGTCAGGGCAAAAGTGGTGGCTGGGTGGCGAGTGAGGCGCTGAGGAGGCGGCAGCAGCGGCTCCCTGAGTGACGGCGGCCTCTACCACTCCGAGTGGTCTACTTGCGCCTCAGAGGAGGGGGGAGACAGGAGGAGGAGGCTGTGAGGGGTGGGGAGAGGAGGCGGCGTCAACCACATAATTGAGGACGACAGGGCACCTTTAAAGTGGCCTTAAAGTGCCAGCGCCGTGGCAGCCAGGAAAAGCCGGCAACTTTAAGGCGCCCCTGCGGTTTGCAGAGCCGGGTGGCACGGTGGCGGCTTCCTTCCCTGGGGCTGCTGCTCAGGCACTTTAAGTATTCAAGTGGCAGGCTGGGAAGAAAGACAGTGGTGCGCCTCCCGGCTCGGGGCAAGGGGGGTCGCAAATTTGCGGGCGGGGGGCAGGGCACCATGCCAGCGGTGCTCCCCACCTTATGGAGCCCTAGGGCTCGTGCTCCCTGCTGCCATACCCTAGTTACGCCTCTGGGCTTGTGCCAACAAAATTGCTATGCAAGTCCAAACAGTCTCGTATCGAGAAATCAGGTCCAGGAAGGGGGATAGGATACCTTAGCCACTGTTCCCACCCACTCCTTCCAGTGGACTGATCCACTCCTCCCTGCCCTCCTCCACCCTATTACACCGCTCCTCATCCTCGTTCCTCCCTCCCCCACCTCCCAGCGGAGAACTTACGTTCTCTAGCGGGTGCAGGCCATTGCAACAGTGTGTGCATTCATCCTGCTAGAGGAGACCAGCATAGAATTGAGCTGCTAACCACATTAAAGTCACTGGGACTTACTTCTGAATAACTACGCATAAGCTTGTGCCAGGCCTTAGCCAACATGTCAATGGGATTTAATTGCAACTTTTGTTGCAGGTTTTGCCAGATCCAACTTTTGTTGCAAGTTTTTTGACAGATGCTTACAAAATGAATACAGTCAGTTCTCACTATATGCAAATTTGCTACGAATCCGGGGCTGCGCTGGTCTCAGGTGCCAATCTGAAGGTCCTTGCAGCTTCTGGAAGGTCTCTGCATCATTTGGGTATCTTTTGGCACTTCCTGCTGCACTCTGCTGGCTTCCTGAGGGGTCGCTGCTGGATTCTTCTGATGTCTGGTAAGGCACTCCTTCTCTATGCTACTCTGTGCACCTAACCCCATAGGATCAATGGTTCATTATCTGCAAATTTGCTATCTGCTAGGGCAGAGATCTTCAACTTTTTCATCTCATGGCACACTGGCAAAGTGCTAAAACTGTCAAGACACACCATCAGCTTTTTGACAATTGACAAGGCATACCATGCTGCTTGGGGGGGGGAGGGGCTCAATGGCCCCACTAAATGACCTTTCCCCAAAATTCCCACAGCACACTTGTAGACCATTAGTGGCACACTGGTTGAAAATGGCTGTGCTAGGGTTTCCAGGAACTCTTATCTATGCAGTTAACGAGAAGTGACTGTGCTCTCATTTCTTTACACCTTCCCTTTCTCATATTCAAGGACTAAATTCCAATACAGGATAGGATCTGCTTATGCCCATTGATTTCCATGGGGTTTAGGCATTCCTAACTCAGCACTGGATTGCTATCGAAGTCGCTACCCCTCTAACTGCCTCAAAGTAATAGTACTGTTTTTTTTTAAACCACATCAATAACAACACCTAACATTTCAAGATCAGACCATAAAATGTGAAATGCAGCAGATAAAACCTGAACCTGCTCATACTGCTATCCCAGTAACCAGTCAGCAATTATAGCAATGCAGATGTTAGGGATAATTTAGCTTTCTTGGTTTTTGTTATCTTTAGAGTTAATTGTTGTTAGAATATAGTTCCAAAGTATAATTTCCAAAATCTTCCCAAGATTTCTATTGCTGCTCTCGATGTGGAGGGAGGAGGGGTCCCCCTATCTTCTCCCTCTTGTCTCGCCACTTTCAAACTGCTCACTCTGATGTCTTTGTTCTTCATCTGTTTTGGATAGTAGGATCACACACAGTCTTGCATAGGTTTACTTTTGTTAGATTGTAGTTCCTGAATTTAAATTGCCATTTCTTTCCAAGATTTCTATAGCTACTCTCAGCGTGGGGAAGCAGAAGTATAGAGCTATCCCAAATCGTCAATGACATTCAGATCCAGCACTTCTTCTCAAAACAGCAGCCCTGAGCCTTACAAACAACACTTTCATGTTGCTTTTCAGGCCCACGAAGCGCTTAAGCCCTAGGCCCACTACTACTCAAGAGTAGACCCCCCAAAAGAAGGCTTTGGTGTTGGATCCCTTGGAGATTGAGAAAATCCTGGCACCATGCTCCAAACTTGGCCCAGCCCTCCATTGATTTTTGTTATCCTTGATGACGTTACTCTTTTCCTAGCCCCAAAGAATCCCTGACTCCTTGCTCTAGGAAAGAAGTCCTACATTTGTGCACAAAACCCGAAGAGGTTCCAGAATTATATTTTCTAGGTTCTATTACTATGCCAAGAACGATTTTCCCTATGGAATACAGCACTATAGCGAATGTAATATATACATTATGTTATGCATACTGTAGCTAGTTTCATTTTTTTTTTAAACAAAGATCATCTTACGAATCCTCCTTCAATAGCCTTGAAATTCTGCCAACATTGTTATCTGGTGTTGAAACTCATATGAGACCTACAAGGCCAAATTCAGTTGAAACTCTGTAGAAGTCACTTACGATGCCAGGGGTTGATTCTGGCACAAGTCTCTCTTCTGGCACAACTCTGTGCAGAATTATTCTGATGATTTTATCTAATGTCCCACAGATGATTTGGAATTGACTTTGCCATCTATATATATAAAAGATAACGTTTGTACGTTTGTGTGCACATACGTATGTTCTGCATAGGCTCCGCAATGCCTGGACCGATCGACACGAAACGTGGCATGCGTACACCTTGTGGCCTGGCAACAAACACTGCGGGGGTCACACACCCCTAGGACCCCCGGGGGGTGCAGGGAGGGGTTGAAATGTAAACATGATCGCAAACGGCCGACATTGGTGTCGAATCTGTCGTTTCCGGGGTCACAGAGACGAGCGGCGATGCCCCCGATGCCATTTGACTCTGGGTTCGGGCCCCCCTCGGCATGGGGGGGGCAAGAAGGGGTGCAAAACAAACCATCCATCATGCCCTCCTGGAACGCCTGGAGCGATTGACGTCAAACTTGGCATGCGTGTGCCTTGCAGTCTGGCGACAAATACTGTGGGGGTCAGACCCCCCTAACGCCCCTGGGGGTGGGGGTATGCGGGGGGGCACGTGAAAACGGTCAGAAATGGCCGAAATCGGTGTCAAATCTATAGTTTCCGGGGTCGCCGGGATGAGCGCCGTTGGAGTCCGGGTTTGCCCCCCCTCAGCATGGGGGGTGAGAAGGGGTGCAAAACAAAACGTCCACCATGCCCCACTGGAATGCCTGGACCAATTGGCACCACACTCAGCAGGCGGCTGCCTGCCGGCCTGGGGACAAACACTGCGGGGGTCAGGACCCCCTACCACCCCCGGGGGTGGGGGTATGCAGGGGCCCCCACATGAAAATGATCAAAAATGGCCAAAATTGGTTTCGGATCCATAGTTTCTGGGGCTGCTGAGACGAGCGGTGATGCTCCTGACGCCGTTGGAGTTCAGGTTTGCCCCCCCCCTGGCATGCGGGGAGAGAAGGGGTGCGAAACAAAATGTCCGCCATGTCCCGCTGGAACGCCTGGACCGATTGGCACTAAACTCGGCATGTGGATGCCTGCCAGCCTAGGGACAAACACTGCGGGGGTGAGAGACCCCTACCGCCCCTGGGAGTGGGGGTATGCAGTGGGCCCCACGTGAAAATGGTCGAACACGTCCACCGTGACCTGTTGGAATGCCTGGAGCGATTGACACCAGTATGCTTTATGGTCTGGGGACAAACACTACGGGGGGGGTCACACCCTCCTAGCGCCCCCAGGAGTGGGGGTGCACAGCGGGCCCCATGTGAAAATGGTCAAAAGCGGCCAAAATCGGTGTCACATCCATAGTTTCTGGAGTCGCCGAGATGAATGGCGATGCTCCCGAGGCCGTTTGAGTCCACATTCACACTTGGGATAATTTGTTGCCCGGGCAACACCGGGTAAAAAATGCTAGTTGCTTATATAACATGGCAGTTGCTGCTTTCAAACAAAGCTAGGTGAATTGCCTCTTGTAGACAAGCCCCTTTAAGTCTGCTGAAACCTCAGTCACAGAGCTCTTGTTAAATATTGGGTGCAATCTATGCTCTAACCCTGAGCCAATCTCAACAGCAGCTAGCATGAGAAGCTGCAAAGTTATGGAAAGATGCAAGAATACAACTTTTGCAAACCAGGGATGGGTTGCAGCTAGCAAATTCAATCTTAGCCATGAATTTACCAGTTGACACGAATACCCAGCCATGAATACCCAGCCCATTTGCAATATATGATGGTAGTGATGATGCAGACAAAGGGATTGTGCTAAAGCCTTCCCAGAAAATTTTGGGGAAGGGTCATTTATAGTAGGGCCATTAGTAGGTGAGCCCCCCCCCCCTCCTGCCACCAGCTGCAGGGTGTGCTTTGTCCATTGTCAAAAAGCTGATGGTCTGTTAAGCCCTGTCCATATCTCACAATTGAGAGAAAGCAGGTTTCAACTTTCATTGTGCTGAGAGTCACTTGATCACACATATTGGAAATGCTCTGTATAAGCATTAGATATCACTGCAAAAACTGAAAAGAGTATTTCCTCAGTGACAACATTGCAAATGACAAGTATTGCTCTAAAACGTGGAATGGCAAACCTATTCAATACCAATGACTAAATTCGGAGATGTGTGCCATTTTAAATGAAAATGTGTGCCATTTTAAATGAAAAGGAGAGGTGACGTCACCTTTTCAAAGAACTTAATTCTGCCAATTACAGAAAGTAGGGGCTCACTTTTTTTTCCTGGGCACTAATTCCCCGTATTACAGCACTGAGTTACATTACAGTGGACACGATCAAGACAAAATTAAATACGCCTGCATTTCCTCAATTCCAATGGAAGCACATTAAGAACATACTTATCTGCCCCACTAGTATGAATAGGATTTTACAGATGGAGGCAACTTGCAAAATTCTGCAGCCTGTTTTTGCAGCCACTGGTTCAAATCTTTGATAGGTTACCCTTGCTGGAGAGAGGGAGGAAGCTTGCCCTCAAAAATGGCAGACTTTATACTTTGCCTACAGAAAATACTCTCCTTGATGCTTCCTGAAAGCCCACCTTTTCTGTGAAGCCTTTCACACACCCTTGAATCACCATACCATTCTGCAACAAAGCCTAAGTACATGTACACAGAATAACTGGAAATTCTTCTGTTTAATTAACCTGTGGAACTCCTTGCTGCAGGAGGTGGTGATAGCATCTGGCCTAAGTACCTTTCAAGGGGGATTGGACAGGTTCATGGAGGAAAAGTCCATCACATGCTACAGGCAATGATGGGTCTGTGCAACATCCAGGTTTTAGATGTAGGATACCTCGGGCCAGGTGCTAGGGAGAGGCAGCAGAATGTAGGCTATTTGTTGTGAGCTCCCTGAGGCATCTGGTGGGTCACTGTGAGATACAGGAAGCTAGATGAGATGGGCCTTGGCCTGATCCAGCTGGGCTCTTCTCATGTTCTTATGTTTACCCTGCCTCCCCTTCTTTTCTCCCGTTACCTCCCATGAGTCTGTTTCTAGATTGGGAGCACCTCAGGGCTGGGACCTGTCCTCTCATCTGTTGTAAAACACCACATGCATACATGGTGCTATCTGAACAAAACAAACAACAAGTCTGGAAAAGACTTCTACCTGAGACTGAGGAAGGCTGCTGCCATTCAGGCTTGGGCTAGATGGATCATTGTCCAAGACGAGCAGGCACCCTCTCCGAGGCGAGGGAAAGCCGTGTTGGGCACGCGAAGAAACCGGAAGTGAATCGACGGACTGTCAATCACTCCCTACTCCTGACCAGCGAACCGTCTACTGGGGAGTAGGTGACACCTCTGGTATAAATTCTTCAAATAAATAAATCTATATGTATAAAGAAGATCCTGGGTGTGTGTGTGTGTGTGTGTGTGTGTATGTCTCGCATAGGCTCCGCAACGCCTGGAGCGATCGCCACGAAACTTGGCACGCGTACACCTTGCAGCCTGGCGACAAACACTGCGGGGGTCGGGCAGTGGGGGTGGGGTGGGGGTACGTGGGGGTACCAGGGGTGGGGGTACGTGGGGGTCCCCACATGAAAACGGTCAAAAACGGCCAAAATCGGCATCAAATCCACAGTTTCCGGGGTCGCCGAGATGAGCGGTGCCGGTCCCAATGCTGTGGGAGTCTGGGTTTGGCCCCCCTCGACGTGGGGGGCCAGAAGGGGTGCAAAACACAACGTCCGCCATGCCCTGCTGGAACGCCTGGACCGATTGGCGCCAGACTTGGCATGCGGAAGCCTAGTGGCCTGGCCACAAACACTGCGGGGGTTGGGCCCCCCTAGCGCCCCTGGAGGTGGGGGTACGCGGGGTCCCCATGTGAAAACGGTCAAAAACGGCCGAAATCGGCATCAAATCCACAGTTTCCGGGGTCGCCAAGATGAGCGGTGCTGCTCCCGATGCTGTTGGAGTCTGGGTTTGGTCCCCCCTCAATGTGGGGGGCCAGAAGGGGTGCGAAACTCAACGTCTGCCATGCCCTGCTGGAACGCCTGTACCGATTGGCGCCAGACTCGGCATGCGGAAGCCTAGCGGCCTGGCCACAAACACTGCGGGGGTCGGGCCCCCCTAGCGCCCCCAGGGGTGGGGGTACGCGGGGGTCCCCGCATGAAAATGGTCAAAAATGGCCAAAATCAGCATCAAATCCAGTTTCCGGGGTTGCCGGGACGAGCGGTGATGCTTCCGCCACTGTTGGAGTTCGGTTCACCCCCCTCAGCATGGGATGCGAGAAGGGGTGCAAGATACAATGTCCGCCATGCCCTGCTGGAACGCCTGGAGCGACGCGCACCGAACTCGGCATGTGCGTGCCTTGCGGCCTGGCGACAGACACTCCGGGGGTCAGGCCACCCTAGCGGCCCCGGGGGGTGGGGGTGCATAGGGGGCCTGAAGTGAAGACGTCCGAAAACGGGTGAAATTGGCATCGAGTCCATAGTTTCCGGAGTCGCCGAGGCAACCGGTGACGCTCCCGACGCAGTTGGAGTCCTGGTTCGGCCCCCGTCGACGTGGGGGGGGCAAGAAGGGGTACAAAATGCATAAACTGTGGAAGATCATTTTGTCTATATATATAGCTAGTCTATATATATAAAGAAGAGCCTGGGGGTGTGTGTGTGTGTGTGTGTGTGTGTGTGTGTGTGTGTGTGTCTTGCATAGGCTCCGCAACGCCTGGAGCGATCGGCACGAAACTCGGCGCGCATACACCTTGCGGCCGAGCGACAAACACTGCGGGGGTCGGGCCCCCTTAGCGCCCCCGGGGGTGGGGGTACGCGGGGGTCCCCGCGTGAAAACGGTCAAAAACGGCCGAAATCGGCGTCAAATCCACAGTTTCCGGGGTCGCGGAGATGAGCGGCGATGCTCCCGAAGCCGTTGAAGTCTGGGGTCAGCCCCCCCCTCGACATGGGGGGGCAAGAAGGGGTGCAAAACAAAACATCCGCCATGCCCTGCTGGAACGCCTGGACCGATTGGCACCAAACTCGGCATGTGGAAGCCTAGCGGCCTGGCCACAAACACTGAGCTGGTCGGGCCCCCCTAGCGCCCCCGGGAGTGGGGCTACGCAGGGGTCCCGGCGTGAAAACTGTCATAAACAGCCAAAATCGGCGTCAAATCCACAGTTTCCGGGGTCGCCAAGATGAGCGGTGACACTTCCGAAGCCATTGGAGTCCGGGTTCAGCCCCCCTCGACATGGGGGGGCAAGAAGGGGTGTGAAACAAAACATCCGCCATGCCCTGCTGGAACGCCTGGACTGATTGGCACCAAACTCGGCATGCGGAAGCCTAGCGGCCTGGCCACAAACACTGCGGAGGTCAGGGCCCCCTAGCAGCCCTGGGGGCAGGGGTGCGCAGGGGCCCCCACGTGAAGACGGCCGAAAACGGCTAAATCGGCGTCAAGTCCATAGTTCCCGGGGTCACCGAGACGACTGGCCACACTCCTGACGCCGGTGGAGTCTGGGTTCGGGCTCCCCTCAGCACGGGATCCAGAAGGGGTGCGAAACAAAACATCCGCCATGCTGTGCTGGAACGCCTGGACTGATCGACACGAAACGTGGCACACATATACCTTGCGGCCTGGCGACAAACACTGCGGGGGTCAGACCCCCCTAACGCCCCCGGGGGTGGGGGTATGCGGGGGTCCCCATGTGAAAATGGTCGAAAACGGCCAAAATCGGTGTCAAAGCCATAGTTTCCAGGGTTGCCGGGGCGAGCGGCGATGCTCCTGACACCGTCGGAGTCCGTGTTCGCCCCCCCCTTGGTGTGAGGGGCAAGAAGGGGTGAAAAACAAAACGTCCGCCATGCCCTGCTGGAACGCCTGGAGCGACGCGCACCAAACACGGCACGTGCATGCCTTGCGGCCTGGCGACAAACACTCCGGGGGTCAGGACCCCCTAGCGCCCCCGGGGGTGGGGGTACCCCATGGCCCCCGTGTGAAAACGGTCGAAAATGGACGAAATCGTCCTCGGTTCTGTAGTTTCTGGGGTCACCAAGGCGAGCAGCGATGCTCCCGACACTGTGGGAGTTCGGGTTCTCCCCCCCCCAACATGGGGGATGGGAAGGGGTGCGAAACGAGACATCCGCCATGCCCCACTGCGACGCCTGGAGCGATTGGCGCCAGACTCGGCATGCGTATGCCCTGCGGCCTGGCAACAAACACTGTGGGGGTCAGGCCCCCCCCCGTGCCCCCGGGGGTGTGTGTGTGCAGGGGCCCCCACATGAAGCCAGCCGAAAACAGCCGAAATCAGCATAGAGTCCGTAGTTTCCGGGGTTGCCGAGACGAGCGGCGACGCTCCCGACACAATTGGAGTCCGGGTTTGGCCCCCCCTCGGCATAGGGGCGAGAAGGGGTGTGAAACAAGACGTCCGCCATGCCCCACTGCGATGCCTGGAGCGATTGGAGCCAGACTCGGCATGTGCATGCCTTGCAGCCTGGTGACAAAAACTGCGGGGGTCAGCCCCCCCTAGCGCCCCTGGGGGTGGGAGTATGTGTGGGCCCCCATGTGAGAACGGTCGAAAACAGACGAAATTGGCATCGGATCCGTAGTTTCCGTGTCGCCGAGGCGAGTGGCAATGCTCCTGACACAGTTGGAGTCTGGGTTCGGCCCCCGTCAGCATGGGAGGCGAGAAGGGGTGCAAAACTCATAAACTCTGGAAGATCATTTTGTTACCCGGGCAACGCCAGGTAACAAAAAGCTAGTAAATAAATAAATAAATAAGCAAGCAAGCAATCAGAAGTGCTGTCATTGTGATATAATAAAATGACACTCCTGGAATGCAAACTGGCATTCTTGGACTGCAGCAATTGCATAACCGCACAGCATCCCTGACATAAATCAAAATTAGGACAATGAAATAAAAACACAATTTTTGAAAACCCCCACTTGAAAATTCAAACTATGAATACTCACAAAAAGAATATAAGAAGAGTAAGGTCTTCAGCATCCAAGATGGTGGCTCCCAGCTTTCCGCAACCCACCTGACATCAGGTTGTGACCCACCAAGTGGGTCCCTGCCCACAGTTTGAGAAACACCGACATATGGGATATGTGCAAAAACCTTTGGATAATTGTCACTCTTCTTCCTCCTCCATCGGGACTGGGGTTTCAAAATATGAATACTTGAACTGCTTCCCATTTTGTTCATTATTTCACATTCTACAAACCCTGAGAGCATGTAACAGATTACCTGTATTGATTATTTAAAATAGCCACAGAACATTCTGTAAGAAAATATTCAACTCTGAAAACAAATTAAAACATTTTTATTAAAACATGGACTGTTTGGATCATGGAAAAAGTTATTCATGACATGAGAGATGGCAACAAATATGGAATATTTCTGTGTCTGGCTTCATTGTTCCAAACATGCCAAATCTGATATCAAGCAACTAAACTGTGTTTGTTATTGTCATTTACATTCTCCATACTTGGTCTGCACTGAAAGTTTTGATGCAAATTTTCTGTAACTGATACTCCTGTTCTTCGGAGGATGACATTTCTTCCTTTCCTTTCTTGACTCGTAAATATCAAAATTGTAAGAAACTGGATGCAAGGCAGCAAAGCTTCCTACTTAAATGCCATGTATACAGTACATGCATGCTTATATATGCACTTTTGACCTCATTGATAAGTCCAGGTCAAAGCAGAAAAAATAAAGTACAGGCATGCCCCAGTATCCACTGATTCAGGGCACAATCCTAACCTGGAGTTAGGGTGGCACAGTTAGACCTGCAAAGCTTGGCTGGCAAAAGGGAATCTGTAAAGTACCGTATATTTGGACCATTCTCAGAGTCAGATAGGCCAGCACACAGACGTGCACTATTCTCTGACTCAGAGAGTAGTCCAAACATGCTTTACGATGGCCCTTGTACTGGTCAGTCTTTGCTGGCCTAACTGTGCCGGCCTAACTCCAGATTAGGATTGCATTCTCAGTACCCACGGATACAAGGGATCCTGGGACACTTATTAAAAAGATAGGGAAACATTACACAAATCTCTTTTTTTAACCACTAATGTTCCCCTATGTTCAAAAAACACACCCCCAGTATCCACGGTTTCAGATATCCACTGTGGGGTCTGAAATGGAATCCCAGCGTATACCCAGGCATTCCTGTACATAATGCAGAACCAACCTATGAAGTTCTCTACCACAAAATGGGATGGTGTTCATTAGCTTAAATGGATTAGACAAATTCATGATGGATGGGTCAACAGATATGGCTGTGGTCAGTAACGGTACCAGGTTGTGGGGTGCTTTGGGGCAGTGCCTTCCAGTAAGACACCCATGGCACCCCACCTACCTCCTGATGGTGCACTGGGTGCTGCCACATGCAAAGTCTATCACACGTTGCAGGCCATGATGACTATATGTACCCGCTGGTTTTTAGAAGTTGCATATCTCTGCATGTCAGATGCAAGGGAGTGGCAAGAAGATACCGGTATCATGTTGTCTTGTGTGTTCCCTGGGGCATCTGGTGGGCCACTGTGAAATACAGGAAGCTGGACTAGATGGGTCTTTGGCCTAATCCAGCAGGGCTCTTCTTATATGTTCACTGTTACTTAGGGATAATGGATTAACCTGACCAGGTGAACCCTTTGCTGAGTGTGAGTCCTGTCACTGTCTGACACTGCCCCTAACATGGTTATCCCTAACATGGAACATCTAGTAGGCATATGCAGTGATGTCATGCAGGGGGTACGCAAGTACTGGTTCCTAGGATTACGGCTGGCCCCGCCCATTCACCCGCCCACTCGTCGACTCCACCCCCTGCAACATTTGAATTTCCTGCACGTTTGAGTTGCCTGCATGTTCTCAGAGCCAGGCAGGCAGACAGCGAGCGGAGCATTGCCTTGCCTTGCCTTGCCACTGAAAAATGAGCTGCTCTGGGGTTTTGGAACTGTTGGGTCACTTTAACATGATGCCAGGCCTCCTTAACAAGTTCTGGGGGTGCTGTGGAATACTGTTGCAACTGTTGGGTCAGTTTAAAATCGTCTGAGTCCTCAAAAAGGGCTTTTTTCATGTCACTTCCTGCCACGACATCACTTCCGGCTTATGACGTCACTTCCGGTGGGCGGGTCCCGACACGTGCCAATCAAAAGTGAGTGCCTGTTCTTAAATCATTTAGATGACACCACTGGGCATATGCCTCTGACTAGCTGGTGTTGGCCATCCCCTGCTCTTTGAAGCTAACTTCATGCTCAATTGTGAACTTTCAGAAGCACCTGGTGGGTCAGAGAGAGAGAGAGAGAGAGAGAGAGAGAGAGAGAGAGAGAGAGAGAACGAATGGTTGGGTAGATACAGACTCTGGCCAGATATTATTTATTTATTTATTTATTTATTTATTTAATTTAATTTAATTTATATCCCGCCTTTCTGCCCCATGGGCACCCAAGGCGGCTTACAACAATAAAATACCATAAAAATCACAATTTACAATTAAATACAATAATTAAAAACATTAAAGTAATTAAAATTTTAAAACAACAAGCCCTGTGGATCCTAAGATATAAAGAGTCTAAAAAGCCAGACAGCCTGTCAACAATTAAAAGCTTGTTGAAATAAAAAGGTCTTCAGCCCCCGCTGAAATATTACCAAAGAGGGAGCAGTTCTCAATTCTAAGGGGAGGGTATTCCAAAGTCGGGGGGCCACCACCAAGAAGGCCCTATTCCTGGCCACCATCCCTCTCACCTCTCCTGGTGGCAGCACAGTCAAAAGGGCCCCCCCAGATGATCTAAGAGTACAGGCAGGATTGTATGGAAGGAGGCGGTCCCTCAAATGCCCCAGACCCGAGCTGTAAAGGGCTCACTGATACAGCTCACTGATTCCATTGCTTGAATTACAAGATAATAGCTAGGCAGGGCCCTTAATGAAATTCGCGAGTCCTAGTCCCAGGTTCCCTCCAATTTAGCTGCATCAGGTCTTTCCTGTGTACCCTTCTAAAACAGTTTGTAAGGCAGCTGGAACAAAAGCTATGGGCAGAACCTGCCCATCCATGACACCAATGGAAGTAGTCACCTCAGGCAGGCAGTCAATTGGTGAAGGATACCCATCTCTGTCCACCTACTTACCTCCATTGCTCCTCCTCTTCCTCCCATTCCCTGGATTGGGAAAGAATGTAGGCAACAGAGAAGGAGATGTGGAGGGGAGGAGAGACCTAAGCTAGAGCACTGGAGAGTGGGAGGAGCAGAGACCAGCACATCATTGGATAAAGGGGGCAGCATTTGATGTGTTGTGTCAGGAGATCTTAGACCAGCCGTAGGTATGGAGGTGTGGCCTCCCTGGAATATGATAACTGATAGGCAGCGCAACCCTGCACTGACTGTCGCGCTGACGCAATGTCATAGCGTCGGCACAACATCACTAGCGTTGACATGGGAGCGCCGATTGGCACCCCCGCATCAGCACTAGAGCTGCCCGCACTGAGCCTCTCTCACGCCGACCAAAGCTGGTTGCCATGAGGGAGGTTCCGTCCTGTGCTGGGATGCAGATTGGTGGGGGGGAGGGAGATTGTGGGCGGGCTTGAGAGGCAGCCATAAGGCCGCATCCTAAGCCCGATTGGGGGGGGCCACACGGCTCTGATTCGGGCTGGCCGGTCTCCTCGGATCTGTGCCTGATCAGGTGCAGATCCAAGGAGTACATAGGGGAGGCTGGAGCCTCCCCTACGGTAAGGGACCGCACATTTCCATGCTGTGGGGAGGCTCCAGCCTCCACTATACTGTGTTGGGATATGGGGTTGGCTGGCCAGCCTTGCCATTCCAGTGCGGTATTATATAGGATTGCACTCTGAATCTTTGTTTGAAGCATCGGCAGCATGATTTTAGATGCTGGATGTGTGCTTTTAATAGCATCAGTAGATCAAGGACTGCTAGAAGATCAAGAACTGTGTTGGTGTATCTTCTATACCAAGATATAGATGAAAATTAGATGAAAATAAGTCATGGCGAACAGGCCATTTCCTAGTGTGCTAATCAAGGCTGTTTATCTTGGCGGGGCAGGCTAAACCTGCAATGCCTTGGAAGAACAACAAGACCTTGGAGGAACAACAAGTGGCAGTAGTGTAGCTACAGGGGAGAGAGGCAGCATGGTAAGTATTGTAAGTGCCTGAACATGTTGTGTAAGCTGCCCTCCCACTCGCTGTTGGAGCCATTCTGGGCAATGACAGAATGGCTCCAGAATGGCTCTGACAGTGAGTGGAAGGAGCCATTTGCTTTGCACATTGTGGCCCTTGCAATGCTTACTACTGCTGGGCAGGAAAGTTTATTGTTGATACTTAGGCATTTCTTGTACCTCTACTGCACTGCAGTCTGACACTTGCAGACCCAGGCCATGACTTGGGTATCCTGGAGAATTGGTTGACATTCTGTCCACATGCTTTATTTGGGTCAGCTCCAAGAGTGGCTGGCCCCAATGTGTTGCATTCCAGCGGGGCTCCCTGTGGGGCCCCCACTCATCACAAGAAGCACTTGTGGAGCCACATGTTACACTTGACATCACCACCTAGAGGCCCATTTTGAGCCATTTGGAGGCAGGGGCAGGGCCCAAGCTAAAGCTGTTCTGCTCACCCCACTGACCTACAGCCCATAGAGATCCTGTCTGCAGCAGTCTCCTCAGATCTTCTCACTGCATTGGTGCAGGGGCCCCCAAAGTGCGTGGCCCAATGTGATGTCATTGGTCCCATTGGCTTAAGGCCAACCCTCAGTACTGAGGGAGATGGGGAAACTGCTTTGTAGCCTGTACTACTAAAGAGTTAGATCTGGCCCAAATGATACCTTGTGCTGAGTAGACAAATCAAGTGATGTTAATTCAGTTCCAGTGTCGCTTTCTCCCCTTCCATCACAGGAATTGATCTCAACTGCCCCATGACTCATTCCCATGTTAAAATAACTATGCAGTCATATAATTTAAACAAAGTCTGAGAGATCCCTCAACTTCAAAGAATAAGCATCTAGAAAACATTCTCCTCCCCCCATGACATTATGCTGTGATAAAGAACAACTGAATATTCACCAGTAGATAAAGCAAAACAGGCTAATTTCCATATTTGGGTTGGCTTTTGCACATGGAATGCATTGTCATTTTCAGTCAACCACTACAATGTGCATCGTGATGACTCATACAGTGTGGAATAGAGTTATGGCAAAACACCTGTGTTAAATACCAACCCAGGCTGTGACTGTATTCTCATCCACTTTTGAAGACTTTTAGCACTGGGGCGGGGGGGGGGAGGATTAATGGAGCCATCCATTTAAACACAGAAATCTCAAAGAGAAATACAGAGCAGATACCATGAAATTGCCTGCTCATAAGGACCCATTTATGTTCCATTAGTGGCAATACAAATAATCATTTACATGAGCAATGCTGATTGGAAATAGAAAACAAACCAATGCCTCCACTTTATGATTCATTTCACTGCGTGCACACAATGAGCAAGGGTGCTATTTTAGATTTCAGCCTAGGGGAAGTGCACGATTCTTAGCAAGCTTTAAAAGTCTTGCTCCTGGATTTATTCAAGATGGACTTGCAAAAGAGCAGTCTATTTTAAAATAATGTTTGTGGTTTTTAATATACTCTGTAGACCTTATAATAGCAATGCGATCAACATAGGCCAGAGTCACCTTTTCTATCTCTTGACACAGAAAACACTGAAACAGCAAAACTCCTGTAACTTTACTTCCATGGTTCTATGCCAATGGTGTCAATGGCATGGGGAGGTCAATCGTTAACTTGATTTTTCTGGTGTAAATATAGCAGATTGAATCAAGACCATGGGAGGGATAGAGCGGCCTTAACCCTACCCTGCCACTGCAGTCTCAATCCATATCACATACCATTTACAGAAGGAGAAAAATGCTTTCATGAGTTCCAGTGGCAAGTTTTTTTTCCCCCTTGTGCAAATATTATGTACAAAGGGCACAATCTGGATCAGGACTGCAGTGGGGAAGTAGGGTTATAGCCTCTTTACCATTTGTACTTTCAGTCTGGATTGTGCTATTCAGATTAGATTACTGCAATGCACCCTACATAGGGCTCCCTTTGAAAAGTATTGGAAAAATGCAGCTGGCCATAGCCCCATCACTTCTTAGATCTATCACTCAGGACGCAAGTCTAACCAACTTTCCAGCACTGGGGTAAGGGCAATGCAGCTCCTAGGTAAGGGAACAAACATTCCCTGACCTCGAGGAGTCCTCCGTGACTACTACTCCACTGAAGGGTCCAGCACAGGCCCCATTAGCACAGCTATGTCAGTGCAGGAAAGTTGGTTAGGATTGGGCACTCAAACAGTCTTTGAGTTTGAGCACTTCCGAAAGTGACGATTTTCAGCCATCTGAGGGCTGGGGAAGCCACGTGCGATCTCCCTGGCCCTCAGAAGGCCTTCTGAATGCTGGGAACACTGGCTCTCAGAAGCAGGACTGGCCTTAAGCCAATGTGACCAATGTGATGACATTGGCCCCCACCCTTTGGGGGCCCCCCCGCACCAGTGCAGTGAGCATATATCGCCTGCCGCTGCAGCCAGGATCTTTGTGGGCTATAAGTCAGTGGGGTGAGCAGAGCAGCTTTACCTGGGGCCCTCCCACCTGCCCCTGCCTCTGAACCACCCCAGATGGGCCTCCTGGAAGCAGTTAGCAGTGATGTCATCATGTCACCACACACAATTTCCAGGTGCCATGTGCGGCACCACAAATGCTTTCCTTGGTGAGTGGGGGCCCCGCGTGGAGGGTGGAACTCCCCACAGGGATTGCCCCACATTGGGCCCACCACTCCTAGAGCAGGCCCTGCTCAGAAGACCCCTGGCTCTCAGAAGACCCTCTGGGGCTGTATTCCTCATCTGCTTTAAAAGTGGAGGAGGAGGAAGATGGCCCATGGACTGGCATGGTAATGGGGAGTGCATCCAGGGGCAGGGGTCCTGTTGTGCCAGGGCAGGCCCCCTGTTGTGCCAAATTCCCTCTCTGCAATCTTATGCCCACAGTAGGCTAATCAGCTTCCCTTTTATCACCAAAAAGCAAACTTACAAGGCACCACTAAACCCCACCACCAAGCAAAGGCAAAGCTTGCTTGCTCAGCCACACCAGCCCTCCTTCCTCCTCTGGTTGGTGGCTCCAGGGGCATGGCAGCCACACACTTATTTCAGCAGTGTCCAACAGCTACCTTAGTTCCTACAGCAATCTCCAGCCAATCCAATTCAATCCACCCATATCAGTAGCCACACTTCCAAACTCCTTCCTTCCACAATCCTCTTTCCTTGCTCCAAGCTTCCTGCTCATACACCTACAGCACTGCTCTTTCCAGGAGCTATTTTTATCCCCAGGGCCCTTGTTATTCCCAATTGGCTGGAGCTGTGAACCAGCTGCAGCCAAAGGCTCTGGGGTTAACCCTGTAATTCCTGGCTGATATGGACAAGGGGCCTCTGCTGATATATTCCCTATCTCCTCAGGGTGAACTTCCTCAATTTCCATAACACCCCCAACCCCTCCTAGGTATGCCATTGTTTAGAACTGATGGGCTGGTGCTGCCTAAGGGTGAGGGTCAAGTGAGAATTGAAGAAGACTTGGGGGAAATGTGAAAACTGACAGCCAAATTATTGTCCCGTCTCTTGTTAATTCTTTCCACAGGATAGGGATGAAAAGCATGCGCCCCAAAGAAAGGATTGTGAGAAGCCTTAAGCTGCAAAAACAACAGCAACCCATGCTATTGCTATAAAGCCTGGCTGAAAATACATGAATTGTAGAGACAGCAGCAACATGCGATGATAGTCAGACAACCTAAGTTGATCCCAGCTGTGCCCAATTGTGGGTTTTCATCCCAGGCCAAAACCTTTGAAGTGGGGAGACAATATGCCTGACTGTTTCTAGACTTGAGATGAGCAAGTTACACAAGGCCCATCTTTGCCTGCTTTCCCAAGACTAACAAAGACAGAGTTCTCCCCCCTCTCCTGAGCAGACCTTGAAAATCTCTGGGCTAGACTGTACCTAACCATCACAGATTCTGCATCATAGAAGAAGTGCATGAGGAATGCATTCAAACACTCAAAAATCCAAGAATGCTGACAGACAGGATTGCTTTCAAGTCCATACACTGAAGCAGAAACTTGAGTCTCAAACTCATGAGGAGTTTGAGAACCAAAGGGCTAGTGGTAGGATGAGCACCCATGCCATGCAGCCTATATGTGGAGGTCTGATGAATCACTGCTATATCAATCAATCAATCAATCAATCAATCAGTATTTATATACCACTTTTCAACAAGAAGTTCACAAAGCAGTTTACAGGCAAAAAAATAAAGTTAAATGACTCCCTGTCCCAAAAGGGCTCACAATGTAACAAAAAATGCAAAACACTACCAGCAACAGCCATTAGAAAGGACACTGCGCTGGGGTGAAGAGGGACAATTACTCTCCTCCTGCTAAATGCAAGAGTACCACTTGAAAAGTGCCTTTTGCCTCTTGTATTTCTCTCTAGCACAGGTAGAGGTGCCACAATACCAGTATCAACCACTAATGAATATTGTCTGTTCAGCAGAAAAGCCACATCTACAGTTTGGACTCCACTGTACACAGAGTTGGCTTATGGTGGCCCACAGTAAAGTTGCCCTCCAGCAGTCCCCTCCTTTGTGGGTGGGTCCCCTAAAGTTCATGGGAAACTTACCTGGGCAATAGAAGCAGTGATGGGTCCCACATACTCCTCTTCACAGCCACCATTCTCCCCCACAATGCTGCCAACATAATCAGCATTCCAGGGCATTGTGGGAAAAATTGGTTGGCACCAATAAAATGACAGCTGGGCCCAGCCCTTCATGATAGGCATCAGAGGCTACTGGTGGCTGTAGCCTACTGACACCAAACCTGGTTATATAGACTTGCTATTTGTTTATACATTCAATTAGATTTTTTGAAGGCTTTAGGCTAGTGAATTTGGTCCATAGACGTTGTTATTCTCTTCAACATCTATAATTTTTTCAGGAGATAGAAAAGGCTGCTCAAGAATCATGGACATGGAAAGCTCTGACTGGAAATCTGGGTGTCGAAGCTCAAAGAAAAATCATCACCCATTTAATAGCAGCCACCCTATTTAAATATTTCTGGGTTTCTAAAGTTGTGCACCCAAGATCAGCTACTACATTTTGCTATCTTTTTGTCTTCACAATTTGAGAGGAAGGAATCTGCTCAAACCATCCCTTTGTTTTGGTACTTGTCCTGGTAAATCGCTGCCCTGATTTTGTCCCAGTATTGGGACATTTGGCAGCAGAATACCTGTTGATTGTTGAATAAGTATCTGTTGATTGATTGATTGATTGATTGATTGATTGATTGATTGATTGATTGA
>JAJKFI010000002.1:51371740-51397372 GCA_029204185.1 Lerista edwardsae | reverse complement strand
TGATTGATTGATTGATTGATTGATTGATTGATTGATTGATTGATTGAATAAGTGGGAATGAGATCTTCAGGAGACCATTCCATCTTCACTGTCATCTTCCCTGCTTCTATAACTAGGGTTACCAGATACAAACTGGGACAGAGTGCCTATACCTTTAAGTATTTAAAGGGGAATTTGGAAACCCTTCCATGATGAACTGCACATGCCCAAATTCCCCCCCTATACAATGGTTAAAGGTATAGGCACTCTCTATCCCAGTTTGTATCTGGTAACCCTACTTATCCATATGGTAAATGCTGAATGTGTTTACATTTCAGTTTCTTTGTATGAGTACAACCTGATGCTCTGTGAGATTAAAAAAAAATCTACTAGACATTCTTAGGTTCTATCAGACTTTTAAGTACTAGAAGACCAAAACAACAACAACAAACCCAAGCACATGCAAATAATGATTATGTTCATTATTACCAATACAGAGTTGCCATCTAATCAGAAAAAAATGGCTTGGCCTGCTCTTGTGCTTTCACAGTGTGCAGAAATAATCAGATAAAGCTATTCACATGGAAATAAACTTTATTGTTTACTAATGTCTACTAATGTTTAATGTCTGCACATCAGGGTGCAGCTAAATACACAGCTATAAGGTTCAGTGTGTCTAGATATACTTTGCCCAAGTTCAAGCGCATGCCAGGAGGGGTCGGGAAGACCTCAGCAGGGCAGAGCACAGGCTATGGGTCAGTGGAGAAGAGTACACCTGGCCACACTGCACCTGGCCAGTACACAGCGGTGCACCATCCTCCCTGACTCTGAGAGTGGTTCAAACATGCCTTACTGTGTCCCTTGTGGCAGCCAAACTTTGCTGGCCTAACTGTGCTGGCCTAACTCCAGGTTAGGATTGCACCCTGAGAGACTGCAGAGCCCTGAGAGGGTGGAGAAGACCCCGACACTAAGTACAGTGTGGCCAACCCCTCCTTGCCTTAGCTCTGAGCCCCAGGGAAGAAAGAGGGAGACAAGCTATGTGGGTATTGCCCAGGAAGCCCTGCATCAGGTACTTAACCTATACAGGTGGAGACCCCAGCAGCAGGCAGGAGCACAAGACACACACCCTTTCTCAGGGCCCCAAAACACTGAAAAGCTGGCCATTGCAGGTCAATTTACTAACGTTTGAAAAATCCATGCAGAAGAACATCTAAGAGAAATCAAGGAGAGGTTGAAGAAGAGCTTTCAGCAATGGGTAACAGTTTGGAGGTGGGGAATTTAGGAAGCTTCCAAAACATCAGAATGTGTATAAGCAGCACAAAGTTCCTTACATCTAAATACCCCTTTCTGTACTTGGAAAGGGACATTTCCCAAAATGCATTGCAGTCAATAATAGTTTCTTATTGGTCACAGTGATATATAATAGCGTAGATAGGTGAATCCTATGAGAGGGTATGTTATTCATTATGCAGCGTCTGTTCAAGAGACCAGGAGGCTTTAATCACAAATCAAATTGTAAGATGTGTATGTGAGTATATTAAAAAAATGCTGTTCCTGTATTTTAAAGAGAGAATAATTGAATAAGTGATGTCAACATTTTTAGAGTCTTAAATTCAAGACACATGTATAGCAATAAACTGTCTTGTCAGCATATCTTATGTCAACATTTCTTATCAGCATATTTAACACAAACATCAATCATTTTCTTTAAACCAACTTGCAAATCCTCACTCCTGATGACATCACAGATTTTTTTTTTAGTCTGCACAGTTTTGCCACATGCATTTTTGTGTTCCAAAAGCCATTATCAACATATAACCTTCAAACCAGTAAGAGATTAAGAGTGCAATCCTAAACTGGAGTTAGGCCGGCATAAACTAAGCCAGCAAAGTTCGGCCAGCACAAGGGCCACCATGAAGCGTTTTTGGACTACTCTTGGAGTCAGGGAGGATGGCTCACGTCTGTGTGCTGGCCTCTCTGACTCGGAGAGTGGTCCAAACATACTTTACAGTGTTCCTTGTGCTGGCCAAACTTTGCTGGCTTAGTTTATGCTGACCTAACTCAGTTTAGGATTGTGCCCTAAGGCTGAGGCACGCAAGCAAGTCTTATTCACACAGCAAATGTTGCTACCCAAGTATCTGGGCCACTGTAACACTGCTATATTTAATTGTTTATGCCACTGGCGTAGCTCGCCCATTTGGCACCCGGAGCTGTGACTCTTGACATCACCCCCACCCAGAGGCAGATCTAAGGGAGGGCAAAGCTCTAAGTTTTGCAAGGAGCCTTACCTTGCAGTGGAAATCACTCCTCTCCTGCACCGTTTTAGCCAATCCTCACAGGGAAAAGCAACATCTTGGCGTTGCTTACTGGCTACAGCAGCAAGGGAGAGGAGGGGTTTACATGGCAGGGTAAGGCTTCTTGCAACACTTACAGCTTTGCCCTCCCTGTAGATCCGCCTCTGCCCCCACCCCAAGAAGTCCCTGATCTAGATGTAATTGATGACATCACCGCCAGTTACTTCTGGGTCATGTGCACTCAGAGCGGTTGTGTGCCCCTCCTTAAAGTGGCCAGCTGCTTAGAGCAGCACATAACTACTCCAAGTGCCCACATGTGCGTGTGCTCATGTGCAGGAGAAGATACCTTGACACCCCGCAAGGTCTGATATCCAGGGTCCTGTAACTCCCAACCCCCTGGCTATGTCACTGATTTATGCTTCTTTGCTTCTGGATGTATAGTTTTGGGGTACTATTGATTTTCATTTCTATCCCAGATGCCCTCCAAGCAGTGTGCAGCTCTGCCTTTTTCCTCCAATCTGAAGGTGGCCAATACAAGGTTGCCAACACAACACTATTTCAGATGGTTTCTTCAAGCTTTTAACACTCCCTTCAATGAGCCACTGTGGACTGTGCTTTAGGATATGCACAGTTCCTTATCACCGTTCTGTTCTCCCCAAGTACAGCGGTTAGCTGTTGCCTGCAGGGATGGCAGGGGCCAGCATAACACAAGTAGCTGAGTAGCTGAATGCCGAGCCCTATATGGAGCTGAACCCTATATGGAAACTTGCTAGGAGCTCAATAAGGCTCCTGCCTGACTGGGATGGCAAAAACAGATAAGAGCGTCAAACATTTGGCAGGCCACAATATTGTTAACAAGCACCTGAATAGCATTATATCAATAATAATAAGATTTCTATGTTGTTTTTTCCGAGATGAGGCCTCCAAAGTGGCATCCAATTTAAAAGCACAACACAAAATCAACAGCAATAAAACAGATTAAAAGGAAACATAATATCAAAAGCCAATATAATGCATGGCTTTTGGGCGGCATGTGCTCTGGTGGGGGGTCACAAGGGTGCTGCCTGGCTTGATTTGGCATTTGCGAGGAAGACGCACAGCATTTCAGATTGGAGCGGGGCGGGGGAGGGGCGATCAGTATGACTCCTATAATAGCTGGACAAGTAAAAGTATTCCTCAGGATGAGAAGGCCGATACTTCTAAGTCCTTTGGGAACAATGTTCAGAGGCATTTCCTCAGGAAACAGAATGCACAATGTTGTGATTTTTACTGAGTCAGTGTTGCGGGTATTGTATTACTCCCTTTGTATTTACTGGAGGTGTCAGCTGCTTCCTCAGAGGCACATAATGTTAAGGCTGAGGCTAAAAGAATCTGTGGGCACACAAGCACATTGATAGTATCTAAAATGCCAGTTAACGTGTGCTGGAAATGAGAAAGTTTCCAATTAGATATGTCTGTGACAGCAAAAAACTGATTTTGGACATGTTCTTGATTATATTTTTGCATTGTAATCTTTTCCCTGAAGCATAACCGACGAAGGTCAAGTATTTTTTTCCTCCTCTCCAATTTTCAGCTGTGCCTTTTCCAAGGATGGCTCAGGTAATACACCTACACTATTTTAAAAAAATTGAACTGTTGTTACTTTCTCCAAAGAATCCTGGGCATTGTAGAATGAAGGCGCAATCCGGCACAGTTAGGCCAGCAAAGTTTGACTGGCACAAGGGTCACTGTAAAGTATATTTGGATCACTCTCGTAGTCAGGGGGGGCCCAGCACACAGATGTGCGCCATCCTCCCTGACTCCAAGAGTGGCCCAAACGTGTTTTACCTTGGCCCTTGTGCCGGCCAAACTGTGCTGGCCTAACTCCAAATTAGGATTGTGCCCTGGGTATTGGTGCCGATAACTAAACGATTGACAGTCCAGTCCTATCCAACTTTCCACTACTGATGCAGCCATGCTAATGGGGCAAACGCTGAATTCTGTGGTGGTGGGAAAGTCATGAAGGCCTCCTCAAGGTAAGGGAACATTTGTTACCTCAGGGCTGCATTGGCACTGGAAATTTGGTTAGGATTGGGCTGTAAGAGACCCCAAGCCCACCCAACAGACAAGCTAATCCAGTCTCGGTTTGAGATCCCTAGTCTTCTCACAGCAATACATAAACTGAGCTGGATCAGGCCAAAGGTCCATCTAATCCAACTTCCTGTATCTCACAGTGACCCACCAGATGCCTCAGAGAGCACATGAGACAACAAGATGCCTGCATTCTGTTGCCACTCTCTTGTACCTGGCATTTTGAAGTAGCCTACTACTAATGTAAGGAGGTTGCAAAACCTTTTCCTCCAGAAATCTGTCCAATCCCCTTTCAAAGGCACCTAGGCCAGATGCCATCACCATCTCCTGTGGCAAGAAGTTCCACAGATAAATTACCCGCTGGATAAAAAAAGTATTTTCGTTTATCCTTTCTAACTCTCCCCACACTCAATTTGAGTGGCTATCCCCTGGTTTGGTGTTGTGAGAGAGGGAAAAGAACATCCCTCTATCCATCCTCAATCATGTCAGGTCCTCAGGTCTTTGAGTTCATGGACAATTTCCTGTGGCTGCAGCGGGCGGGCTTTCGCCATTATGCAACGGAACGCAGCGAGCACGCTGCCGATCACCGTGGAAACCCGCCCCGCGACCGCGAAAACTCCGCCCAGCGAACCGGTAGGCTGACACCACTGCTTGGTGTCTTTTCTTTCACTGGCTTCCTCTACCTTATTATGCTCAGTTCAATATTTTCATAGGTATGTGTCTCCATCTTGTTCCTTCTGTTCTTTCATTTTTTCTTATCTTCTTCTTAAGGCTACCCTATCTTCTTTTTAAGCCAAAGGTCACCACCTCTGTCTTCTTCCAGCTTGCATATTTTTTTCCTTCACTACCGCATATCACTGGGATGCCCTCCCAGCCTTGCAATTTTATTTGTCTATCATCTTCAAAGAAGAGAAGATGGGTCTTTTTCTTAGGCCTCCCCTATACAATTTACTTTCTCTGCCTTCCTTTTTGTATTGTTTTTCCCTTGAGATTTTAAATTTGTTGGTAGAGACAGTCATTTTTCAGTCTTTGTAGTCTCTTCTTAGGCACGTAAATAAATCAGTTTTAGCCTTAGCCTTAAAAACGGAACAATTTAACAGTGTATCAACATTTTCATGAGTGCTTATTAAAAGCTACTGTACATATAGGATAGGAAGGCTTAAGGCTGAAGCAGATGAATTTGCCATGATGAAAGATTAAACTACAAATATGTGAATAATACTATCAGTGGATCTCCTAGTTATGAGTTTCCCTTAGGGATACCTGCATTCCCTGCCCTGGCAAAACAGTAACCAATGCAGCATTGGGGCCAGGGGTGTCCCTACAGGGGGCGGGCAAAACACTAAGTTTTGCAGGAGACTGAACTCCTATGTAAATCAGCACCTCCCCCTCCCCTCCAGAGCCATTCACAGCTTGGAGAGCCGGCGTGAAGGCTTTGCTCTTCGAACAAAAGGTCAACAGGCACGTGGATGTGGGTGAACCTGTGGATATCATATACCTGGATTTTCAGAAGGCGTTTGACACGGTCCCCCACCAAAGGCTGCTGAAGAAACTTCACAATCAGGGAATAAGAGGGCAGGTCCTCTTATGGATCCAGAATTGGTTGAGGGCCAGGAAACAGAGAGTGGGGGTAAATGGGCAATTTTCAGAATGGAGAGAGGTGAAAAGTGGAGTGCCCCAGGGATCTGTCTTGGGGCCCGTGCTTTTCAACTTATTCATAAATGACTTAGAGACAGGGATAAGCAGCGAGGTGGCCAAGTTTGCAGATGACACAAAACTTTTCCGGGTGGTGAAAACCAGAGAGGATTGTGAAGAGCTCCAGAAGGATCTCTCCAAGTTGGGGGAATGGGCAGCCAAATGGCAGATGCGTTTCAACGTAAACAAATGTAAAGTGATGCACATTGGGGCCAAAAACCAAAACTTCACCTATAGGCTAATGGGTTCTGAGCTGTCTGTGACAACTCAGGAGAGAGATCTTGGGGTGCTGGTGGACAATTCCATGAAGGTATCGACCCAGTGTGCGGCAGCAATTAAGAAAGCCAATTCCATGCTCGGGGTAATTAAAAAAGGGGTTGAGAATAAAACAGCCAATATTATCATGCCATTGTACAAAGCAATGGTAAGGCCGCACCTGGAATATTGTGTCCAGTTCTGGTCGCCGCATCTCAAAAAGGACATAGTGGAGTTGGAAAAGGTGCAGAAGAGAGCGACAAAAATGATTACGGGGCTGGGGCACCTCCCTTATGAAGAAAGACTGCAGCGTTTGGGGCTCTTCAGTCTAGAAAAAAGGCGCCTGAGGGGGGACATGATTGAGACATACAAAATTATGCATGGAAGGGATAGAGTTGATAGAGGGATGTTCTTTTCCCTCTCTCACAACACCAGAACCAGGGGGCATCCGCTAAAACTGAGGGTTGGGAGAGTTAAAACAGATAAAAGGAAGTACTTTTTTACCCAGCGGGTAGTTAATCTGTGGAACTCCTTGCCACAGGAGGTGGTGATGGCATCTGGTCTTGATGTCTTTAAGAGAGGATTAGACCGATTTCTGGAGGAAAGATCCATTGTGGGCTATAGGCAATGATGGATTGTGCAACCTCCTTACAAAGGTGGTGGGCTACAGGTACCGGGTGTAAGGGAGTGGCAACAGGATGCAAGCATCTTGTTGTCTCCTGCCTCCCTGGGGCACCTGGGGTGGGCCGCTGTGAGATTCAGGAAGCTGGACTAGATGGGCCCTTGGCCTGATCCAGCATGGCTCTTCTTATGTTCTTATGTTCTTATGAACTGCGAATGGTTCTGGATGTGAGGGCAAGGGGCCACTTTACACAGCAGCAACTGTGACGGAGCACCCTTGCCCTTGTTGTTGTTCAATCGCTAAGTCATGTCTGACTCTTCGCGACCCCATGGACCACAGCACGCCAGGCCTCCCTGTCCTCCACTAGCTTCTGGAGTTCGCCCAATTTCATGTTCATTGCTTCGGTGACACTATCTAACCATCTCATCCTCCGACGCCCCCTTCTCCTTTTGCCTTCAATCTTTCCCAGCATGAGGTTTTTTTCTAAATGAGTCCTCTCTTCTCGTGAGGTGGCCACATTATTTGAGCTTCAGCTTCAGGATTTGTCCTTCCAGGGAGCAATCAGGCTTGACTTCCTGGAGGATTGAGAATTGGATCTCCTTGCAATCCAGGGGACTCTCAAGAGTCTTCTCCAACATCATAATTCAAAAGCATCTATTCTTCTGCGCTCTGCCTTCCTTATGGTCCAGCTCTCACAGCCATACATGACTACTGGGAAAACCATAGATTTGACTATGCGAACCTTCATTGGCAGGGTGATGTCTCGGCTTTTTATTAACTTGTCTAGGTTCGCCTTAGCGAACATAGCATACCTTCCAAGAAGTAAACGTCTTTTAATTTCATGGCTGCAGTCACCATCTGTGGTGATCTTGAAGCCCAGGAAGATAAACTCTGACACTGCTTCCATTTCTTCCCCTTCTATTTGCCAGGAAGTGATGGGAGTGGTGGCCATGATCTTAGTTTTTTTAATGTTGAGCTTCAAGCCAATGATTGCACTTTCCTCTTTCACCCTCATCAGAGTCTACTGCCCATTTAGCTTTCCTGCCTGGGTACCAATTAACAGTACCCAGCCAGGAAAGCTAAGGAGAAAACAGACTGGTCCCAGTTTGCCTTTACTGCCAGTTAGCTGTTAGCTGTGTGTGGTGGGATGATGGACTTAGATTTGTCTGTGGATCAGTTCTAGGACATCCCTGGGTGTGTGTGTGGGGGGGGGGAGTAGGCTGGCATGGACAAATGCTTTCCAAAAGGCTTTTGCCCCAGGTGCTTGCAAAAGCTGAATTGGCCACTGCCTCCTCCCCACTGCATATCTGTAAATACTTCAGACTTTGTCACCTGATGACTTCAGACTTTGTCACCTTGATCACACTATTATAGGATGTTGTGGAAGCTGCATTCATGCAGGCAAACTATTGTGGACACTGTTATGGGGATACACTACATTCAGTAACAGCAAGGACACGCCTCACAGAAAGCACTTGAAACAAGCTGATGTCCCAAAGATTCTCAGATGCTACATCAGCATTGAATAAATCACTATTAGTCACCACACCTTCACATCCTTCACCACAAAAGCCCCTATTTGTGGAATTTTTGAGAAGTCATCTTTGTGGCTGCTGAAAGTTTCACTTATAAACTGTGAGGCCTTGAGGAGTGCTTTACGGGAATGTACTTTAGTAGTTCAGGCTTCTGTAGGCAATGCCCAATAATCAATACTGAAAGCAAACACTAAAGAAATACATTGATTCTTTTGAAGCAAGAAAATCATTAAATACTTGACTTTTAGATTTTTTACTATGATTTCATTTGGCAGAAATGTTTGCGTTTTATACTGCTCTGGGTTTTACTACCAACTCTTAAATGGCCACAGCACTCAGAGCACAATCCTAAACTGGAGTTCGGCCTGCATAAACTAAGCCAGCAAAGTTTGGCCAGCACAAGGCCACCATAAAGCATGTTTGGACTACTCTCGGAGTCAGGGAGGATGGTTCACATCCAGTGGTGTCATCTACTCTCTTGCAGACGGAACGCTGGGCGGGACTTAGAGTGATCGACAGCCCGTCGACTCACTTCCGCTTTCTTCGCGCTCCCCGCACGGCTTTCCCTCACCTCGGAGGGAGCGCCTGCTCACCAGGGGGGATGGGTGGGGGGCGCGCCAGGTGCCTGGGCGAGCAGGCGCCCCCTCCGAGGCGAGGGAAAGCTGCGCGGGGAGCGCGAAGAAAGCGGAAGTGAGTCGACGGGCTGTCGATCACTCTAAGTCCCGCCCAGCGTTCCATCTGCAAGAGAGTAGATGACACCACTGTTCACATCTGTGTGCTCTTAACTCAGAGAGTGGTCCAAACATACTTTATGGTAGCCCTTGTGAGGGCCAAACTTTGCTGGCTTAGTTTATGCCAGCCTAACTCAGTTTAGGATTGTGCCCTTAGAAAACAATAACAAAGACTCTTATGATACCCAACAGACTAACAAATTTATTTAGCATCAGCTTTCTGAGACTGCAGTTCTTTTATCAGATTCATTCAGTTGGCAGACATATATTTTATTCATGCACAAAAACATGAAAAATATTACAAAAACAAAAAAATATTGTATTCATGCACGTGTGTGTGTGTGTGTGTGTGTGCGCGCGCGCGCATGCGCACGTTTGTGTGAAAAGAAACAAAACATGTGCACAGTGAAGCCAAATGACCATGAAAGGTTACAAATCTCCCAGAAGACATTAGCCTTCTTCAATTGTTGCTCCCCAGCAACTGGTATTCGTGGCACATAATGCCTCTAAGCTTGGGGTGAGTTCCATCCAGTTGTCATGACTAGTAACCATTAAAATATATATCCTCCAAGGGTTATTTAGCTCCGTCTTAAAGCTATCCAAATTCCTACCACATCTCATGGCAGTGGAGCTCTATTTAATTTAAATCAGTGGTTCCCAAACTGTGGGTTGGACCTACCACTGGGTTGCGAGTCGATTTCAGTCGTGCTCTAGGTAATTGGGTCATGAAGCACCTAGAGCAGCCATATTGGAAACACGGGAAGATGGGATACTGGAAAGGGGGAGGGCTGTGTGGTTATTTTGCTTGTGTCAAGGTGGTAAATAGGCTTTTTCTCTGTCTGATTCAATTTGCTATTGGGAAATGGCTGAGAAATAACCCAACTTATTGCTGCACTCTCAGAAAAGCAGCAGACTCTGGCATCACATGGATGGCCCTTCCAGCCATGACATCACTTCTGGTGGGTCTTGGACAGATTGTCATTCCAAAAAGTGGGTCCCAGTGCTTAAAAGGTTTGAGAACCACTTATTTAAATGATTTATATCCCACCTTTCCTTCTGAATAAATGGAGCCCACAAGGCAGCATACAATGCATGGTAAAATGCAAACAAAAAAACAAAAGGACAAATTGTAATTATGCGTTGTATGAAGTACATTCTTTAGCCTCTCTAGAATGTACTGCCAAACAATTTCATTGGATGACCCTGAGTTCTAGTATTACAAGACAGGGAGAAAAGTTTCTCTCTAGCCCTTTTTTCACATCATTCATACTTTTATAAGCCCTCTCTTATGTTTCCTCTTGGTCATCTTTTTTTTTAAATTAGCCGCCCAAAACACTTTGGTCTTTCCTTTTAGCAACAGTGCTTCAACCCATGATCATTTTGATCAGGCATTTTGGGAGATTTGGATGATTTTCATTTGCAAGGAAGAAACCAAGGGTCATCCTGATCTTATATAGGATTCCAAGATCTTCATAGGATGCTATTTTGCAATGCCTAAAGAAGATCCTCTGTAATATTTATGTTATTAACCAAATGATGCATGTTGCAACAGAAAAGTGCTTTTTCATGCTAATAGGGAAAATCTTGAAATACATTTCAGGAACAAGGAATGGGCACTTTATAATGCAGCATCTCAAGTTATAAGCCATCTAAATAATACTGCACTCACTGTCAGATTTCATAGTGAACAGCTCTTAATGGAGTGTTTATATGGAATGAGGGCTTTGGTCAATTCAGTCACATGGTTCTGTTAGTAAAACATAATGTGCTTTCCATATGTTTCATTTACATTACGTTTTACTACTACTGCATTTACATCATGAATGAGAGCTGGTGTAGCTTTGTGACTCCATTTACCTAGGAGTAAGTTCCATTAAACTAAGTGGGGCTTACTTCTGAGTAGACATTCATGGACATGCACTGTAAGAGACTGAAATCAAGATTTCCTAGGTTTGAGTTTCTACTCTGTATGAACTCAGTGTGTGGCCCTAGGCAAGATACTTGCTCTCTCCGTCTCAGTTGCAATATGGGCATAATAATACCTACCAAGTTGTTGTAATACAACATCAAGAGAACACATGGGAAGCACTTTGCATGCTCAGATACATTGCTGAACAAATGCTAAGTATTATAGTCTTTTAGTCTGAGCCAAAAAAAAAAAAAAAAAAGCACCCCAGCTGGTCTTGATGGTCTGTCAGACTTTACTCAATTTACTTTCTAAAATTCATTTTAAAGATGTCTAGGCTTTCTTTTGCTCAAAGGTCCCAGCCGTTAACAAAATAATACAACAGAATAATTTACAAATTAACATCAAACAACAATTAAAAATACACACCCAAAGTAAAAATAGCTCAAGTCAGAAGTGAAAGTAGCAATACAAAAAAAAAACATGTAGCCGAAATGAAATTATTACTTAAATTTCAGTGCTTTCTGCTGGCACTGAAGGCACCATAAAGTTCCTGGGGAGAATATTCCACAAACAGGGTGCTACCATTTAATATATTTCTAGTTGATGCCCAGATCAGTTCTGAAGATGGTAGTATCTAGCGCAAGGCCTGGTTGGCCCTCCAAATGACATTAAATAAGCTACCACCAAAAATGGTAACTATACACTAAATTCCCATCTCCTGCTCAATAACTTTTAAAGACAACCTGCCCACATCCTGGTGCCATTGTGCTGCCAGTGACTTATGACTATGATGAAATGGCACCTGCATTACACAAGCACAAAAACAGTTCAAACACATACACAATGCATAATCTAGGCATTGTGTTGTATTGTGTTGTGGGTGGGTGGGTGAGTTTTGCACAAGACGAAATTTCCAAACTCTTTTTAAAGGCAGCACTTTACAAGAATGCAGTACCATCTTGCTGTTACCAAAACATGACACCATTGCCAATTTTAAACTCTGGAGATCCTAGGAGAGGCACTAAATCTTGAAGACTCATAACAACTCAGGCACCTCATCAGGTAACATCACTTTAACAATGTTAACCAAAAAAAGCATTTTTGCTTTTAAAAATAGATGCAGTAGGAACATATGATAAACTGGCAGCTCTCTTTGGACTTGATGGTGGAAAAGGACTTTCAAAAGTTGCTTCTCACTTGCCTCAGATTCTGCCATGTTCTGCATCGAGTGAAAGAAATTGGAGAGTATTTGAAAATACATATGGACACAATCAGGGAACATAGCAATATGGGGAAGGGTTGAGAAATACAAGTTGGGAAAACCTTCCACATTCTGAAGCGTATGAGGCAGAGCTAAATGCTATTGACCTTTCAGAAACTGGTCCACGGATCAGCATACATGCACACATACATTCATGCAAAACATGATCTCAGCTGTGGATCCTCAAGATTCCTCCCCTCCTCTCTCTCTCTCTCTCTCTCTCACACACAGACATCTTAAGCAATGCTCCAGCTTCCCATAACTGTCCTAGTGGTAGATGTTGCTGCTCCTCGGTAGGAAGAAGGCATCAGCCCCTCACCAAATGCAGAGAGCAATGCTCACAATCCCCCTGCCTCCAATACAAGTGATACAGCTATACTTGATAGCAAGCCAACATATTTACTCAACTCCAGTGTCACAAGCAAGCAATAAATAAACCACAACAAAGTGCTGAGATGGCTGCAGTTCATGTGTAAATTTGACTTCATGTTTGTTTACAAATGCATATATTATGCAGCCTATTCTTAAGCATAAAGTGATTCTAGAACTTTGCGCTCCAGTTAACGGTACCGGAGGGTAAGCCCCTTTGAACATAGTGAAGCTTAACGACACTAGCAAGTGGGGGGACGGACAAGGAGGGACAGGAAAGCCCGATGCTTGCCTGGATTGTAGCTAATCCTTTGGCTCCAAAGTTAACTCCATGGTAAATTTACTCTTAAGGAAGTTCCTGCACGCCCTCTCTTCCTTCTGTGGAGAGAAAGAACGCCTGCGCTTTTTGTCTGGATCGTAACAAGGCTAATCCGAAATACGTGTACTCAGTCCGAAGTCACTCCGAAGCCTTTCCAGAAAACGGAAGCTGAGAAAACAGACCGAGTTGGAAGAGGAAAAGGCACGCGATGCCATCCAGCCTGTTACCCTACTTATTTTTCACTTTTGCAAGGGGGACGGAAAGGGGAAGAGAGGGCAAACTCGGGAGGGAACAAGCCGGATTTAATTCGTATTTGGGAGGGCGCCATCAATAGCAGAGCGAGAGAAAGAGGGGAAAGGGGAGCAAGAAAGCCTGGAGCGGACGTTATGCCGAGGGATCGGGGTCTCTTCTTTCGACTATTGGACGGGTTTAGAGCTGTAGCAACAATTAAGAGTCCATCATGATGACGATGTCAAGGTTGCAGAAATCGGGGTGATCGTGAGGGAGACGCAGAGGTATCTTTAGGGCACCCATGGAGAGAGAGAGAGAGAGACTGTCCTGACTGAGAGCTCAAGAATACGGTGCAAACGGTTCCGCTTCCACTAACGAATGAGGGAGAGTTTTCCCCTTCTCAGCTGTGCTTCGTAACGGGGCACGGACCCCCACCCCCTTCATTTCACCATAGGGTCCTGCGTTTGCTCAAACGCTGCACAGGCGAGCAGGGACGCGCGCTCGCCCACTTGCTCCCATGCGGGTGCCCGCTTCGGTTCGGCGTCGCTGTTGTGCGTTGTGCTGCTACACTCGACCAACCCTGCAGGCGGACAAGTGAGCGTGGAGGAAAAATAAACTGGCAGCAGCAGACGGCGTTTCCATTTCAGTTGCCGAGGAGGCGAGCAGAGGGAACCGGGAAAATCTCTGCTGCAGCCAATCCAAAGGGTGGGGGGGGGGGGGGATAGGAGAGCTCAGCTGGCATTCGCGAGGGGGATTCGAGCGAGCCACCCCACCCAGGAAGTCGTAGTTGCGGCTAGAATGAAGGAGTCGTCCGCAGAAAGGGGCGAATAGCTTGGGTGGCGGTGTAGTGGCAAATGCTGGGTGCGGACTCCCCAGCTGCTTGTGCTACTCTGCGCAACAACACTACAATCCTGTGCGTGCCAACTTGGAATAAAACCCCATTGGGATCAGTGGAGCTGAGCATATGGAATTCCAGCCCTAGTTAGATTTTGCGAAAGAGAAGATATCACTATGATTCCTTGAAAAGCATGTCCTTTGAAATAAGGCTCTCCCCCCCCCCTTGTGTAGGGTAGTGGTTCTCAAACTTTTTAGACCAGGACCCACTTTTTAGAATAGCATGCATTTTGGAACCCACTGGAAGGGACGTCATTAACCCGGAATCGATTTCATAGCCGGAAGTGACATCATCAAGCAGGAAGTGACATCATTGTGAGGTAATAAAATGACACTCCTGGAATGAAAACTGGCATTCTTGGAATGCAGCAGTTGCACAACCCTGAAACGTCCCTGACATAAAGCAAGGACAAAATATTATGTAAGAACATTGAACTAAAAACAATTTTTTTTAAAAAGCCCTCACTTGAAATTAAATTGGTTAACACTCACACAAAGGAATACAGCAAGAGTAAGCTTCCAAGATGGTAGCTCCCAGCTTTCTGCAACCCACCTGACATCAGGTTGCGACCAGTGGTGTCATCTACAAACAAGGGACGGGAATGCTGGGCAGGACTTGGGTGGGACTTCCGCGTGATTGGCAGCCCGCCCGTTCTGTTCCGCGGCTGCCCTGGCCTCGGGGGGGGCTGCCCCCCGTTTGCACGCCCCACCGCTGCTTGCCCAGGCTCTGGCGCGCCCCCCCACTCATCTCCCCTGGCGAGCAGGCACCTCCCCCAAGGCCAGGGCAGCCGCGGAACAGGACGGGCGGGCAGCCAATCACCCGTAAGTCCAGCGTAAGTCCCGCCCAGCGTTCCCGTTCCTTGTTTGTAGATGACACTACTGGTTGCGACTCAACACAGTTTGAGAAGCACTGGTGTAGGGAGAGAACATAATGTGCTTCCCTCTGCAAAAGGACTTGAAGGAGCACTACCCAAAGTCTATAATGCAGCTGGGCCCAATTTCACTGATGGTGTGGAAAGGCCCATATTCACATCTCCCACAAAGGGTCCCTGGTTTCCGTTTCCAAAATCATAACATTCTTCAGTTTAGGACTCTATTCCTTCTGTTTGCTGCACAGTTAGCACTTTCTCAATACCGGCATGGAAATTGGCTCAAGTTGGCCTTTTCTTTTTTAACCTTATGGCATGAAATACCCTTTCCTTGCATTTTTTTTTCAAGCACACCTCCAGAGATTACTGTACTACGAAAATGAGCAAAGAAACAAGTCGATGACTCTACACACGTAAAAAGACTATGACCTCATATTGCAAAAATCCCTAGTTCCAGCAAATATATTCAAGAAGCCTGTTAAAATAAGAGAGACTTGAAATATTCATCCATGACTCTGATTCCTTCCCAGAGTAGGTCATTGCTTTTGCTTAACGTATTTGGGTCCTATCCAGAAAAAAATGCTTTTTATTCAAATACAGTAAAAGTGGAAATAATTTTTCAAATATTTTCAGTGTGGCCAGACAACCACATTGTCCAAGTTCCGAACATTCTTGGGACTGCCACAATTTGTCTAAGACAGACTGTTCTCTCCTGCTGATTATAATAATTTGAAAAACTTGAAGCATCATGCATTTTTCTTTGTCCTAATTTCAGACACCTCTGCAGATAAGGCAACATCTGGCCCTGTTGTGTGGGACTGAACTCCTCTATGGTTTCCTAGTTCCTAGTTAACCTCAGAAGAAGTCCTATTCCAGGTCCTGTCTGGAGAAACTTTAGAGTAGTCTTGTGTTTGTGGCACTCCAGTTATGAAACTTCTCTGGAGAAATTCTCTGTCCAATATTATGTAGAAGTGAGGCAAAACAGTAGTAGTAGTAAGTAGTATAAATTCTGGATTTGAAGCAAGTGTGATATTGTTAGCTTTTAACAATTTTACTAAAGAGAACCTCCCCAGTACATATAATGAGAATTTAGGAACATTTCCTGATCAACTGGAATCCAGAGTTAATAGTTTTGCCTGATGCATATTTTTAAAGGAAACAAATTCTAAATCGATCCATGGCAGTGATTCTGGCTAAAAAGTGAAGGGGGCAATCTGCCATGAATTAGATAGATGGGGAAGTTTCATTGCCTTCCACTTTGAGACTTTTACATGGTAGCTCATTGTAGAATTACAGCTTAAATAAATAATGCATTGATGATTACACAGTCTTGCAAAATTGAGGGTCAGGAAAACCTTTTTTCAAATTTTATGGTTGTTTTATATGAATTTGGGGTGCTGATTCAAAAAATGGCATCAGTTTTGCTCCATCACGCCTAGTTTCGGAGATACAGCATAGCCTTATTAGTGAATGATTAAGAACATAAGAAAAAGCCTTGCTGGATCAGGCCAAAGGCCCATCTAGTTCAGCTTCCTGTATCTCACAGTGGCCCACCAGATGCCTCAGGGAGCATGCAAGACAACCAGATACTTGTGTCCTGCTGCCACTCCCCTGCATCTGGCATTTTAAAGTAGACTACTCCCTTGCACCACCTCCAAGGAAGACACCAGACTGAGGTTGGGGTTTAACTTTATTAAGTACAATGTGAATCATGTAACCTACTGAACACCCATCCCTCCCTCGTCAGTCTGAGGATTCAAGTAGCTTTATTGTGTGGAAGCCATGGTGTAGACTTCCTCATAAGGAAGCTGCTTGAACCATTTACTATCTATGCCAAATCTCTGAAACTAGATGTGATAGGGCAAAACTGATGCCATTTCTGGAATCAGCACCCCCAAAAATACCCAGGAAAAGGTCTGACATTTAAGACAGCAAAATTTATTTTGCTGTGTTATTAATAGGTGACATAGCTATTAATAACTGGTGGATAGGCACACACATTTTTAAGCTGACCGCTGAAAAAATTACAGGGTATAAACCTGTTTGGAGCTTCCATTGTGTGCTGGTGTCCACCATCCTTGGATATCTGAGAAAGGGTGGTGGACACCAGCACAAGATGGCCACTGAGGGATTGTGCCGACCACAAAATGACTTTTCATTTAAAAAAAAATTTTTTTTTATTAATATTATCTATAGGGGAAAAGGGGAAGGGTGTGGGGGAATAACAATTTTGGGAATTGGGGATACATTGGTTAACACACTAGGTATACTACTACTGAGTTACAACAGATCTTCATCGTCTATACATCTTCATTTTATCTATTTCTTCACATCTTACATTACGCATATCTGCATCTAGTTCCCATCTTATTTTTAATACAAATTATCTATTCATAAAAAGGCTGCCAGAATAGATTAATTTTTCTCAAATTCCCGTCTTTCATTCTTTCTGATAGGGTGTCCATTTCGACTATTTCAAATAGTTTCTCAATAAGTTTTTCTAAATTAGGGACAATTTAGAGAAATGACTTTTCAGAGAGTGGGGTCAGTCCCTACTTACTAGGGTGATTCTCCACTTACTGGGTGGCCCCCTGGTTTAGAATGTTGGTCTTAAACTAGGTAGGCCCAAGTTGAAATGTCCACTTGGCCACAATGCTTACTGGATAACTTTGGGCTAGTCATTAGACCAGTTCAAATGACATTTCTATGTCTGGACCTGCCTCATATGTTAAGAACATGTATGTGCCATGAGCACACACTTCTGCTTAGCATTATGCCCCAATGCCACCACTTACTTACGTGGAGATTAGTTTGTCAAGCCAGTGGCGTTCCTATGGGGGGAATGCTAAGTGTTGCAGGTTCCTGAGCTCCTGTGTAACGTGGCCCCTCCTTCTCGCATCCAGAGCCCTTTGTAGCTCGGAGAGCAAAGCCTCTGAGCCACCCCTCCGAACTGTGAATGGCTCCGAAGGCAAGGGGGAAGGACCACATTACCCAGGAGCTCAGACTCCTGCAAAACATAGCATTCCCCTCCCCATAGGAACACCACTGTGTCAAACTGTTCCTCTATACATCTTTGAAATATTTTCTGAAGGCTGCATTCCTATCCACATGATAGGATTGACTGTAGTGGGACTTATTTCTTAGTAGACATGCCTAGGATTGCAGTCTAAAGCAGTTACTGTAAACATTGTGCTGGCACAATGGGGAGGAGTCAGAATGCACATGCCGTCATCACATATGCCCTGAATTATATGGAACTGTCTGGCCATCAGTGTAATCTGAAGCAACCCACCGTCTTTCAGCCCAAGGTGCTTCACAACAAGGTTATTATGAACATAAAAATGAGGACACACACCATGCTGCCACCTTGAGCATAGAGCATAGAGGAAGGATACAATAAAAATGCAGTGTCTACAAATGATGCACACACCTATCCAGATTTTTAAAAAGTATAGCCTCTTTCAAACCATACTACATTCTTTCACAAGGTCAATATATATGTTGGCTGGATCAGGAACACAGTTTTACAAGCTTGCAGATAAAAATGCTAAAAATACAAAAATGCAGTTTCATGGCCTCTGCATGGCCTCTGTAAACTATGGCCTCTGAAAGGTTTTCAAATAAAAACTTTGCAATAGAGGAATGATGCAATAGAGGAATAGTTGTTATTTTTTCATAGAAAGCATTGATGAATTAAAACTCAGCTACTTCTGCATTCCAGTGCAGCTAAACTGGATGCATGGAATAAAGAAAATGAGGAAGCAGTGCTAGAATTTGTACATATCACTGAGATGTTTGTCAGTCAAGGCAATGACTAGTATTGAAAGACCTGTTCTTCATGAAAGGGTCCTAATATTCTCCTAGAATGTCCTTTATGGCCACACACAGGGGCGGATCTTCTTGAAATGGCGCCCATGGTGCCCAATGAAAAAGCGCCCCAGGGGCACGCACGTCATGACGTCACGACATCGTGATGTCATCACGTCGTGCCCCGCCCCCTCTAAGGAGCACATTCTGTTTGCTCCCGCTGGCCTTTTAAGGCCAGCGGGAGTGAACAGAACGCGGCGCTGCCTGGCGCCCCCTCCCGCTTCTCAAGGTGGGGGGGCAGGGTGCTGGGCGCCGCCACATTCTGTTCGGTCCCGCCGGCCCTTTAAGGCCCAGCAGGAGCGATCAGAAAGAACGCGGCCGGGGCGCTGCGTTCTGTTCGCTCCTGCGGGCCTTAAAGGCAGTGCGTTCTCCGGGCGGCAATGCGTTCTCCGTGCTCCGGCTGGCCTTAAAGAGCCAGCCGAAGTGCGGAGAACGCCATGCGGCGCCCCGTCCCCCACTCTAAGAGGCGGGAGGGGGCGCCGGGCGGCAGCGCGTTCTCCTCGCTCCGGCTGGCTCTTTAAGGCCAGCCGGAGCAAGGAGAACGCGGCACAGGGCCTGGGCAGGCCGCAGGCGCCATTTTGGGGGCGGGGCGCACCATGGTTACGGCGCCCCCTCCCAAGATGGCGCCCAGGGCTCGTGCCCCCTTGCCCCCCCTAGATCCGCCACTGGCCATACAGACTATCTGAATGTATACCAAGGGCATAGCTTATGAAAGTGTAGCCTGGTGCAGTGGGCAAAATGATGCCCCTAAAGCAACATCACAACAGGTAGTGATGTCACAGTTGTATTTTCGTTTTTTGGTGTTTTTTTGACGATTATTGATAGAATGAAGATACTACACTTGAGTTTGTTTCATTACATTCTGCATGAAATTCCACATTAAGCGATATATAACGCGACACTATTATTCCTACAAATCACAATTTTCACAAACCACAATTTTTACATGACAGTTATATTTTTGTTTTCTGGGTTTTTTGGCCATATCATTTTATAGAGTAAAGCTATTATGGTCTGGTTTGTTTCATTGCATTCTGCACTAAATTACCTTTGCAATGATAAATAACATGGTAGTATTATTCATACATACCAAGGTTCTCATAATTTTGGCCACTAGTGTCAAGCTCAGTTGATTGCCCCCCTAAAGCTTGTTGTCCGGTGCAATTGCACCCACCTGCACCACTGTAGCTACGCCCCTGATGTATACCACTATGTTCTTTTCCTACTCTTTGTGTAGCAACATTTCCTCTTCCCCTCCTCCTTGTGCATTCTTTTGACTGGAGTATGTGGTACCTCAGCATCTGCAGAAAGAACTGCCATTTTAATACCAAAGCCTTGCAAAAAAAAAAAACTACTTTCTATGTGGCAGCCATAACTGTTCAAAAACCTGGTGCTTTAAAAAGTGCAAGCAAAATAGTATAAGCTGGTCTCTGCAATACTACAAAGTTTAAGAATTACTGCTGTTGATCATTTTTTTTAAACTACTACATATAATAGAATGTATTTTTATATTGAAAAAGGCTTGTTACAGTCTGGAGTAATTTAGAAGCTGCATGGCTTTTCTTTTTCGTTTGCTCTTTTTACAAGGGTCAGATTTTTTCCAAACCACAGTCTTCATTACTCATGCACTTTCTCAGCAGGCCATAATGATAGAGTCATGAATTTCTAAAGGGTGATTTCATTTCACTGTTATTTACAACTTAACCCAATAGCTGAACTTCTTCCTATTATTCGTGGTTAAATATAGCAACAGATCCTTTCCCATTCCCTTTTCTTTACTCTTTTTTTTTTCACCACCCACACAAAGTGCATGAGTCAGAAGCTACAAGAATGAGTGCTTCCCATCTGGCCTGGCTGCTGGTTGGCAGCTTTGTTGACTTTCTTGATTGCATCCACACCCCTCAAGGTCACCTCAAACATAAGGAGGTGAAATAATGTCTGTCTGCAAAAATCATTTCCATGCCAGAATATCAGTGAGTAATAGATACACATGAGACGTCTCACCTACGACAATGAGAGGATACTGGACCTACAAGCAGTTCCTCATATTCACATGGCAACATTACATTTCTTAAATTCATTTAAGAGCAAAAGCTAGTCACTATGACCCTCCTAATCACACCCTGAAAGCCATGCCCCCCAATCCCCAGGCATGGTCACTCACGGTCCCAACTAGGGACACCCTGGCCAGCTGACTCTCCCACACCCTTCCGCTTGCTGTCTCTTTGTATCCCCCCCGTTTTTTCTTTCTTTCTCTCTTCCCTACTTTCTCCCCCCCCCCCGCACGAATTAAGAACATAAGAAGAGCCCTGCTGGATCCGGCCAAAGGCCCATCTAGTCCAGCTTCCTGTATCTCACAGTGGCCCACCAGGTGCCTCAGCAAGCTCAAAAGACAACAAGATGCCTGTGGCCACTCCCCTGCATCTGGCATTCTGAAGTAGGCTACTACTAACATAAGAGGTTGCACAACCCATCATGGCCTATAGCGCGTGATGGAATTTTCCTCCAGAAATCTGTCCAATCCCCTTTCAAAGGCGCCTAGGCCAGATGCCTTCACCACCTTCTGTAACAAGGAGTTCTATCTCCTGACTTGTTTCCCCTTACTTTTGGAAGTAGCCACTGCTACCGCAGCCACAGGGCCTTCTCCTCGCTGGCTCCTTCTCCTTTCTCCTATGCTCCATGCCTTTTGAAAAGGCAGAGACAAGGAGGTAAGAAGAAAGCTGAGGAGCAGTAGTAGAAGCTAGTGTGGTGGGCTATTGCATCTAAGGCAAGGAGTGTGGGAAAGAGAGGGAGCCAGCATCACCCAGACGGTGTGACAGCTGTGGTCTGCATTGCCTGCATCCCTTCCTGAGTGGTAGATGTATTTGGACACAACCCCAGGCCACTCCTACTTAGAACTGATTCAGACAGGACGCAAAAGTCGCTTCTTCATCATTTGTATTCTGTTACTGTAGAGAGCATGAGTCATTATAGACAGTCTCCTTCATGGTCAAATATGTGTATTCCAACAGTGTCTGTCAGAGGCTGGATCTGGCTGGAAGTGAAGTCTGTGTGCCAGAGATTTATTTTTTTTTTGGTGGGGGGAACCTTAGATATTAGTAAGGAGGTATTCTTACATATTAGGCCCAGGTCACATTTTGGTATCCACCCACTCGATCACCTGTGGTCATGCACAGAGTCACCAGCTGTCTTATCTATTCAACAGCGACCATGTGGAGGCACTTACTCTATAAACTAGTACTTCAATAGGAAGCTTATACATTTCCTCCCCCGCCCCCCACATACATACAATGTGTGCAATCAGAAAGGGTCTTTTAAATAGTCATGATTGAATAAATGGCAGTGGCTGTGTGTATAGGTCAGGGGTGTCAAACCCATTTCATACAGCGACTGAAAAATGCTCATGGTGCCAGGAAGTGACATAGTTAAGCAGGAAGTGTCATCATTAAGCTGGTGATGTCCAGAAATAAGCACTTTTTTTTTTTCTCATGTAGGAACTCATTCACTGCAAATGGCAGAAGAGAAAACATTCAGATCTGGATATTTTTAAGATATGGGAGAGTGCAATTAATCACCCAAACCGTCCTTTCAGCCACGCTGCTTTTGCCGAGATGACGCTTTGGAGCAGCTGAAGGGTGCTTGGCAAAACGATGCCTCAGAAGTGGTGTTGCTGAAAGGGTGGCTTGCATGATAATTGGGCTCTCCCAGTTCCTCAGCAGCTTCTCCCTTTCTCACCCCGCTTGGTCTACCTTGTCCCCCGTATTGTGCCTCACCTTCTGAGGCTTCCTTCTCTCCCTCCCAACGTCTTAGAAGAAGTGCTATTGTTGAAAGGGCAGTGCTGGGAGAGCCACCCTATCACAGGCTACCCTTTCAGCAGTGACACCTCAGCAGAAGCGGAGCTGCTGAAAGGATGGCCTGAAAGCCCATGTAATCAGGCTTTTCCAGCATCGCCCTTTCAGCAGTATCAACAATAGTGTAGCTACTGAGGGGCAGAATGGTAATTACTGCAGGCACCGCAACACACCTAGAGCAGTAGTTCCTAAACTGTGGGTTGGGACCTTCTGGTGAGTCACAGCCTGAATTTTTGGTAGGTTGCCAAGCGGTGATGGAAAGATCAGATAACTGATTGCCTCAGAGCCATACTTGGCTTGCAGCGTGCCAGAGGTGCGGCAACGTCACCGTGCCCCATCAGCACTGCCGCACTGCCCTCTTGCGTCATCCTGCCGTCCTCCCTTGTGTTTGGATCACTCCTAAACGGAGTGATTCCAAGTGCAGGGTAGTGCGGCAGGTCCAAAAAGTGTGTGGGCTTTTCTGTGCTGCTGCACCGTGCCATAGACAGCATCCGCCGCGCTTGCCTCTACCTGCAGCACCCTCAAGCCCTGAGGCCTCAAGCCCTGAGGCTATTCAAAAATCAGATACTGTAGCTGCTAATAACCCCACAAAGAGCTCAGCTCCTGCAGTTTCTTTCTTTCTAGATCTACCTTTTTAAAGTCTGGTAAACCTAGGTGGGTCCCGAAAGAGTGCCAATTTAATTTAATAAACAGTCAATTTAAAAAGTGAGTCCTGATGCTAAAAAGTTTAGGAGCCACCAGTGGTGCTCCTATAGGGGGTGCAAAACGCTAAGTTTTGCAGGAGCACGTGTAATGTGGGCCCTCCCCCTCTCCTCCAGAACTATCCATGGCTTGGAGAGCTGGCTAGAAGGCTTTACTCTACAAGCTGCAAAACTTAGTGTTTCCCCCATAGGAATGCCAATGGGAACCACTGACCTAGAGGACAGTAAACCTATGACCAGCACTACCGTAATTCTCTCATCACCTGTTTGCATAAATAAAGTTTAATGTCAATTTATCTTCTTACTAATCATAAATATTACACAAACACTTGGAAGTAAGTTTCTGTTTCTCCTTTTATTGCATTTCCAAGTAAGAGTGAGCTGCCAGTTTATAGTCATACAGCTCATTCTACAAATATTTAGGGAAAACTGAAGGATATGATCCAGCCAAACTTAAGCAGTTTGATTACCATTGATTCCAATGGCAAAACTAAGCACTTACAGAAATGTTGGAAATCTCTGGGGCTGAAAAAATATGTAGCTTTGCAGGATGTTATCTTATTTGATGTCTGTTCTAATTCCTGTGCTGCCCCTCTACTCCCACCTAAATACAATTTCTTTACCCTCATTTTCACCAACCAAGGGTGGTTAACCAAGGAATACAAACTTCACTTGTCAAATATAGAACATTGATTGATTGCATTGCAAATTCTCTATTTGGATGGTAAAAATCATGAAGAGCTGAGAAATTAATGGAGAGGAAATTAGATATTTACTCATAACCTATGGTGGAAATGTAGTCTGAGTAAATGATTGGCAGGCAAAGATTGGCAGGCAAAGATTGACTTATGAGGCTATTGGTTACCACTGCTAACTGGGCAAGAGGCACTTTTCCAAGTGGTGTTTCTCTTATGCTTAGCAGAGGGAGAGTAATTGTCCCTCTTCACCCCTGCGCAGTCTTTCTAGTGGCTGTTGCTGGTGGTTTGCCTTTTTTTTTTTAGATTGTGAGCCCTTTGGGACAGAGAGCCATTTAATTTTATTATTATTACTATTTGCCTGTAAACCGCTTTGTGAACTTCGTGTTGAAAAGCGGTATATAAGTACCTGTTGATTGATTGATTGATTGATTGGCTTTAGTCCTGGAGCAAACTTTAGTCCTGGAGCTGTAAAAAAATACATTTTTAAGAAAAACATTTGTTGTAACATATAAGCTCAGATTTAGAGAGCAATGAGTTTCTGTGTGACAGATCTATTTATTTTTATTTCTAGACCACCTTTCCCAAAGTGGTTGTTCAAGGTGGTTCACAACAATAAAAACAACAGGATATAGAACATAAAAAGTAATCTCAGCCAAGTATAATTCAAAGAAACAGCATGCGCACATTTAAGCCTAAGAGTACATAATAGATCGGGAACAGCCAGAGACAATAGAAATAAATTGGCAAAAAAATACCTGCACATGCTCTCAAACTGTGGGTCAGGACCCACTTGGTGGGTTGCAACTTGATGTTAGGTGGGTTGCGGAAAGCTGGGAGAACCGTCTTGGAAGCTGCAGAAATTATTCTGGCTATATTCCTTTTGTGTTAACAGTTTGAATTTTCAAATGAGGTTTTTTTTTTAAAAATTATTTTTAGTTCAGTGGTTTTACATAATATTCTACCCTAATCTTGCTTTCTGTCAGGGATGTTTCATGGTTGTACAATTGCTGCATTCCAAGACTGCCAGTTTGCATTCCAGGAGTGTCATTTTATTATGTCACAATTATGGCACTTCCTGCTTGATGATGTCACTTCTGGCTATGACATCAATTCCAGGTTAATGACATCACTTCTAGTGGATCTCGACACAAGTCCTGCTATTCTAAAACGTCTAAAACATTTGAGAACCACTGCTCTAGATGTCTTCAGGACCACCTCCAGATTTCACAGGGCCCTTAGCAAACTACCCTCCATATGCTTCCTCTACACTGGCAGATGGGAAGGGATTGAGGAGGCAACAACAGAGTGGCTCAGTCAAGGGAATTGCTTTGTCACCATTGCATGAAGGTGATACACACAAAGGTGTTTTCAGGAATCAGCCATGGGCCCTTTTGAAGGCCCTTCCATTAGCATCTCTCTCAGCACCTCAGCAGCATCTCTCTCTCTCTCTCTCTCTCTCTCTCTCTCTCTCTCTCTCTCTCT
>JAJKFI010000002.1:51339866-51371730 GCA_029204185.1 Lerista edwardsae | reverse complement strand
CTCTCTCTCTCTCTCTCTCTCTCTCTCTCTCTCTCTCTCTCTCTCTCATCCTTCTTGGTCTGCCTCTTCCCCAGAGGCATACCTGGGCTTTTACACACCCTTGGCACACCTACTGATGTCATGATGACATCACACATGATGTCATGACACGTCCCCCTGACTTCCTGACCTGGGAAGCCAAGAGGGTGCAGGAGACCTGCCAACGTGGCCAGGGTGAATTCACCCGGGTTGCAGCTGTAGGTGCCCAACTTCACAACTTGGGAAACCATGGGAGAGGGCGCGTGCACACCAATTGCTTTTCCAGTTGGGGAAGCAATTGGTGAGCATACGCTTGCACCCACCTACCCCCCAAGGGGTGCCCATGGGAGGTGCCAAATCATGCCCCAGTTATGCCTCTGCCCTTCCCAGTAGTGTTCCTTGCCTTCTGTAGATGGGCTTTTGACCTGACTCAGTGGGGCTCTTCTTATGTTCTTAAAATGATCTGGAAATAAATAAAATAAGTAATGTTGTATAGTATGTGTTTTAACTTAAAGCAGCTAAGACTATATTCCTGACGGAATTTTCTTGTGAGTAAATTGCTTCAAACTCACTTGGGCTTAGGTCTGAATAAATAAGATTGGCCCACACTGTAATCTGGAATAAAATAAACCTGATCATTGAAGCAGAGTAAATATTCACATTCGTGTCTTATCGTTCCTCCACTGAGCTTATGGTGGCTAACAGAATGATGAAGTGACCCCACTTTATCTTCACAAGAACACTATGTGGGAGATTAGGGTGTGACAATCAGCTCAATGTCCCCTAGCGCAGTGGTCTTCAATCTTTTTTGTGCAGTGACCCCAATACACAAACTGACGTATGAGGCTGAGGACCCACCACACTTCCAATCCTGCCCCTCTCTCAGGATCTGATATACCCCTATTGTCACCAACCCCCTGTCTTGCCTGCTCCATTTCCCCTACCTCTTGTGCCTTTGATGTAGCAGCCTGAGCAGGACTGGTCTTTGGAGTTGCAGGGCAAGAACGTGCAGGACTGTATCAAGAACCAGTTTTTATAAGGCACTCAATTTTGATTATCAAATTGGATCCAAATTGGATCTTCTTGCACAGGCTTGGAAAGGTTTCCACGACCCCTAAAAAGAGGCTTCGTGACCCCACTGAGGTCCTGACCCACAGGTTGAAGAGCACTGCCCTAGTGCATTTCATGGCTGTTTGGGGGATTTGCACTCTGATCTCCTCAGCCAGGGCTCAACCCTATATAGTAAAAAATACTACTAGTGGCTCTAGCAAATAATACACTTTAGATCAGTGGAATTTCAAAAGCACCTTCTAAACAAAAGGAAAGGAAAAAGAATTTTAACGCAAGAAGAAATTGAGAGGACAGGAAGAGAAAGAAGACTTCAAAAGTTCTATTTTAATCTCCAAGTATGTACACTCAAAATAGCCTCAGCCCCCGGCCTTGGAGTTAATTCAGCCCCCGACATGGTTGTAACCTCATAAACAGGAAGCGCTCTCCACTTATTCTTGCAATAACAAGTTTCTTGCTTTGTCTTATTGCTTAATCACCTAAAACGGCCAAAACAAATCGCTTGACATTGTCTGGGTTTCATTAAATATTCCCAGGATTAGTCACACCTGTGCAAATATGGGCACCTAGGCCAAACAAGCCTGACGTCACAGTAGCCTCCTTCCTTTCCTCAGCCTGGTGCCAGTACTTGCTAGAGGAAAACACACGTGCAGTTTGACTTTTGCTGACGTCTTTCCAGAAGACCCTTATAAAAAAAACCTGCATGAGTGGGCTCCATCTGAAATATTTTTGAACACCTCCTAAGTGGGCATAGGCAGAGCAGAGGAGATACATAGACAGTGGTTAATTTTAGCACCAGGCCTCAAATCTTACACTGTGATCTGGAGACCCTTCCCTTTAATCCCTGAATACTAAGCATGTGTTTGTCCATTTATGTACAGTATTTCCAGATATTCTTGCACGTTTTTATTTTATTTTGAACAATGTTCACAATGTAATGGTGGCTCAAAGTGGCAAATTTATAAATTGCCAAAAGCAATGTAAAACATAAACACAGCAATAAAAAAAACTACAGAATCACCCAAGAGCAGCACCTTTGAAATACAATCCAATGACAGCTGAGGCAGCTCTGTGTGGGGTTGACTCTGAAGACGGCCTGGAAACTGCAATTAGTGCAGAATGCAGTGGCCCAGATGGTTGCTCAGTTGAGCCACTTCTCTGGTAACTATACTGGGTGCTGATTCGTTTCTGGGTTGAATTCAAAGTGCTAGTTTTGACTTTTAAAGCCCTTCTTCCATTCTTTTTCAGGCTTCTTCTACCTGTCCTCTTAGGTCATTGGGGGGGGGGCCCTTCTGACTGTGCCACCACCAGGTGAGGTGAGGGAGGTGGTGGCTAGGAATAGAGCCTTCTTGGTGGTGGCCCCTTACTTATGGAACTCTGCCTTGACCTTAGAACTGCTCCCTCTCTGGAGACCTTTTGGTGGGGCCTGAAGACCTTTCTTTTTTGAAAGGCATTTGAATGAATGTTTGGCTGGCTTCTTTTAATGTCATGGTTATTCAGTGTTGGTGATCCTGGGTTCTGTGTTATTTTAATGATGTTGTTATTTTAATGTTTTTAAGATATTGTTTTAATATTGTTTTATTTCATTTTGTAAGCTGCCTCGAGTCCCCTGTCTGGAGAAAAAGGCGGGGTAAAAAAACCTTTTAGTCAATCAATCAATCAATCAATCAATCAATCAATCAAATAAATAAAATGATCTTGTAAAACTGCACTGCAAATATATATTTCCAGTGCCTTTTCAATTTTCAAAGATGGAGATGGCGCTGTAAGGAATAAATATTTGGGGCAAAAATCACAACATCCGTGATTTGGGGCAGACAAGCTAAAAGTTACTAAAAGGATGCTGAGAGCTTATGAATTGGAACAGGGGGCTCTCAGAAAGACCAAGACCAGGAGATGAAGCCTGTAAGTTGGAGCAAATAGCTAACTCAGAGAATAGCTTCGCTCAGTAGAATGATTCATTAACAAGAGAGTAGAAGCTTCAAATGCTTGACAGTGGAAAATATTTAGGGAGTAGTACAGAACAAAAGCTTAAGCTCATTTATGCACAGGCAGAAGTAGATAGGGGAAGAAGCAAAAAGTAGATAACATGGGTATCTCTGCTAACAAGGTAAGCTAATTGGGGGTGAAAGGTTTACAGAGGGTTGTAGCAAATTGCGCAGGCTTAATAGGTCTATACATACTAAAATACATGCCTCTAGAAGCACAAAAGCTGATTTGAATGCACATGCAACGGTGGGGGTACATATCAAGGGGAAATATGGGGGAAACATGTAGTAGGCGGATGGAAAGGCTGTACCTTCTAAGTAGCTTAGCCAATGGCGAACAGAGGAGGGACTGCGGATGGAATAGGGTCTATAAAATGTGTATTTGTGTATTGTTCGGAGAGGGGGTCTTGGACTTCGTTCTTGCCCCTCCCTTTATGGCAGTAAAGAAATTCAAGCTGCAATCTCTCTCTGTCTCTGTGGTATTTGGTACAGGGGTGTTGGGTCAGGAGGATCAAACACTCCTAACAATTTGATGGATTGGACGGTGGGTCATAAGGACCCACCGTTCCTCATAGCGCCTAGTAGAATAAAGGGCTTTCAATAATTTTGGAACCATGACTGAAACAGCCTGCACCCCCCTAACCCCATTATTGTTTGTTGCAGCTCTCCTGGCAGATGAACGTGAAACCTCCACGGGATCTTAGGAATGGCCCCAGGACATATGGTGCAACCACTAAAGCTGGCAGAACTAGGCCTGGTCAGTGCCTATGGTCCCTGCCTGGGAATTCTATGCATGCCACCTTGCATTCTATGCAAAGCTCATATTTTTACAAGATAAGCCCATGATCATTTCCAAAAACAGGAATTGTCAATAACACCATTTCTGAAGAGGCACCATTCTTCCACAGTACAGCTTCAATGGGAGATTCCAGAATGACATTGCTCAATTAGAATGTATCAGTAATCCGCTTCGTTTAGGGCTCAGCTGAGATCATAATTCTGCTCCACTATTCAGGAATTAAATTAGGATTCCCTTTCCCTTGGAAAGTTATGTGTGGGTCCACCTACCTTCCTGATTATGTGAGGACACCCTGCGGCCTTGTATGCTTGTCTGGAAGGCACATTCTTTATCTTTAACTCTGCTTGGTATCTTCATAAGATGCATCAAAGACAGACAATATCTGGAAACAGTTCTTGATTGATGAGAGAGAGAGAAAGAAAGAAAGAAAGAAAGAAAGAGAGAGAGAGAGAGAATAGCTGAGGGCTCAGTTCATGTTTAGCAGCTATTAGTCATGTTTAGCAGCTCATTTGAAAGGTCTTCTAGACTGCTGTGATAATGTATATGAGGCAATAGAGATAAATCAGTTAACTTAAATTCATAATTAAAGATGCATGGAGCAAGAGGACATCCCCATGTGTGCTTTAGAACAGTGGTTCCCAAACTGGGTTGAGACCCACCAATGAGTCACGACCTGATTTTTGGAGGGGCCCCAAAACTGACAAGGAAAATACATTGAGCCCTACAGAAACTCAGAGCAGTGCATGGTTACTCATGAGTAGGCCAACATGCCTCAGTCCACCTCGAAGGGAAGGCCAAGGGGAATGCAATGCCACCAGGACAGTCCCAATCCGATGAATGCACACGCCCCCAACAAACTCTCAAGAAGGACGGTCAAAGCTGATAAGGAACCTGTATTGAGGCCTATGAAAAGCAAAACTGAGCCACGTGTTTACACATGAGTAGGTGAATATGCCTCAGCTCTTATCAAAAGCCAAGCAAAGGGTACATAAGAAAAGCCTTGCTGGTTCAGGCCAAGGGCCCATCTAGTCCAGCTTGCTGTATCTCACAGTGGCCACCCACTCAAAAATACTCCAGAAGGCAGATCCCCCATCATAGCAAAAAAGGATAAAAACAGAGACTTGAGCATCAGGTAAAGTGAAACTTTTTTTTTAGTCTCATAAAGCTAGGTGTGTCCTGATTGAGTGTCATTTTAAAAAGTGGATCCTGGTGCTAAAAGGTTTGGGAACCACTGTTTTAGAGCATTGAAAATATGTTCTAAATGAAAATATTGCAGTCTGTCTCCATGATCAGCTAGCTGTGATTTATTTGTTTTGATCATTCCCCTTATTTCTTTAATTGCTGTCCAATTAAGCATTCTTACAGTCAGCAGAATCTTAAATGTAATTTACAGCCAGTGATGTCATGCAGGGGGTACGCGGGGGTACGCGAGTACCGGTTTCTAGGATTACAGCTGGCCCCGCCCATTCGCCCACCCACTCGTTGACTCCGCCCCCTGCAACATTTGAATTTCCTGCACGTTTGGGTTGCCTATACGTTCTCAGAGCCAGGCAGGCAGGCAGGCAGCGAGTGGAGCCTTGCCTTGCCTTGCCACTGAAAAATGAGCTGCTCTGGGGTTTTGGGACTGTTGGGTCACTTTAACATGATGCCAGACCTCCTTAACATGTTCTGGGGGTGCTGTGGAATACTGTTGCAACTGTTGGGTCAGTTTAAAATTGTCTGAGGCCTCAAAAAGGGCTTTTTCATGTCACTTCCTGCCACGACCTCACTTCCGGCTTATGACGCCACTTCCGGTGGGCGGGTCCCAACATGTGCCAATCAAAAGTGAGTACCTGTTCTTAAATCATTTAGATGACACCACTGCTTACAGCCCAATCCTAATGAAACTCTTCTTGTTGATGCAGCCACATCAACAACATCCTGTGTGTGGGGGGTGTGCGTGCGTGGGGGGGTGCTGACAAATGAGGCCTCCACAAAGTCAGAGAACATTTGTTCACTTACCTTGGGGAAACCTTTTGCTGGGTATCCCTGGATCTATGCCAGCCATTTTGCTGATGCAAGTCCAAGCGGAGAGAACCTAAGAACATAAGAGGAGCCCCGCTGGATCAGGCCCAGTGGCGTCTCTATAGGGAGGGCAGAGCTCTAAGTTTTGCAAGAAGCCTTACCTTGCAGTGGAAATCACTCCTCTCCTGCACCGTTTTAGCCAATCCTCACAGGGAAAAGCAACATCTTGGCGTTGCTTACTGGCTACAGCAGCAAGAGAGAGGAGGGATTTACATGACAGGGTAAGGCTTCTTGCAACACTTAGAGCTTTGCCCTCCCTGTAGAGACGCCACTGATCAGGCCAAAGGCCCAACTAGTCCAGCTAGTTGGACTAGTACAGGACTAGTCCAACTAGTCCAACAGGTGTACTTCACAGTGGCCCACCAGATGCCTCAGGGAACACACAAGACAACAGGCTGCCTGCATTCTGTGGCCATTCCTGGGCATTCTGAGGTAAATTCTGAGGTAAACACACTGGTGGCTAGTCAAGATTCTCCACAGCACTTCTCTTTGACAGCCACCAGAACCACATGCTCCTCTTCAGACAGGTACTCATATGAACATAGGAACAGCCCCACAGCATGAGGCCAAAGGCCCATCTAGTTCACCTTCCTGTATCTCACAGCGGCCCACCAGATGCCTCAGGGAGCACACAAGACAACAGGCTGCCTGCATTCTGTTGCCACTCCCCTACATGTAAGAGTAAGGGAGAGGACAGGTAGAGGAATAGGGATAGGTTCCTGGTGCATGCCAGTGGCATTCCACCCCTCCTGCCTCTTGCTGACCTACTTCTCACCCAGACACTTCCCAAATCCTCTCCTCTCTGCCACGTTGTTCTCACCACCCACCATGCCAGGGGAACTGTTGTTCTGCAGTCATAAAGCCCAGTTTTGACTGGGCTGTTATATATTCAACTAAATATTTCTGTTAGCTCTAAATGTGTAGCCCAAGATAAGAGAAAGGAAGCAGTGGATTTGTATCATCCACAACATGATGGCTATTACTAGACCTGACAGTCATCAATACAAGCAATCTTTTTAAGACATAATAGTATTTTAATCCACCTGATCTGCCTTCTGAGAAACCTTTATGCGGGTCAGGAAGCAACAGTTAGAACTGGACATGGAACAACCGACTGGTTTAAAATTGGGAAAGGAGTACGACAAGGCTGTATATTGTCACCCTGCTTATTTAACTTATACGCAGAGTACATCATGAGGAAGGCAGGGCTGGATGACTCACAAGCTGGAATCAAGATTGCTGGGAGAAACATCAACAACCTCAGATATGCAGACGATACCACTCTACTGGCAGAAAGTGAGGAAGACCTAAAGAACCTTTTGATGAGGGTGAAAGAGGAAAGTGCCAAAATTGGTTTGAAGCTCAACATTAAAAAGACTAAGATCATGGCAACCACTCCCATCACTTCCTGGCAAATAGGAGGGGAAGAAATGGAAGCAGTGACAGACTTTATTTTCCTGGGCTCCAAGATCACCGCAGATGGTGACTGCAGCCATGAAATTAAAAGACGTTTACTTCTTGGGAAGAAAGCTATGGTGAACCTAGATAGCTTAATCAAAAGCCGAGACATCACCCTGCCAACAAAGGTTCGCATAGTCAAAGCGATGGTTTTCCCAGTAGCCATGTATGGCTGTGAGAGCTGGACCATAAGAAAGGCAGAGCGTCGAAGAATCGATGCTTTTGAATTATGGTGTTGGAGAAGACTCTTGAGAGTCCCCTGGACTGCAAGGAGATCCAATCGGTCAATTCTCCAGGAAGTCAAGCCTGATTGCTCCCTGGAAGGACAAATGCTGAAGCTGAAGCTCCAATACTTTGGCCACCTGATGAGAAGAGAGGACTCTTTAGAAAAGACCCTCATGCTGGGAAAGATTGAAGGCAAAAGGAGAAGGGGGCGACAGAGGATGAGATGGTTAGATAGTGTCACCGAAGCAATGAATATGAAATTGGGTGAACTCAGGAAGCTAGTGGAGGACAGGGAGGCCTGGCGTGCTGTGGTCCATGGGGTCGCGAAGAGTCGGACACGACTTAGCGACTGAACAACAACAACAACAACAAGTATTTTAATGGATTATGCATAGTGCTCAACCTACTATTCCATTCATTGCATAATTAACTCATTGCATTTTAAACCCATTGTTTAATTGCTTTACAATTGATTCACAACCATACTGCTTGAACTCAGGATCCATCTTCTTTTCCACTGCACGTAAATATGTAATACGCTGTGTTGAATTGCAATGCAATAGGTGGCTTCAACGGCTTATAATCTAGATAACCGGAGCTTCATTCTACAAAACACCCAGCTAAAAATGTTTTCCTGCCTAGAGACTTTTTTGGAGTCAGAGGTCTAAATATACACAGTCCAGAGGTTTAGACATCACTTTTAGCTGGTGCTAATCCAGATGGACTCAGCAAGGCAGATTGAGGCCAGGAAGGGGGATAGAGTATTGGTGGCCCTGTGGCTGATGATACTGCCCCCTTCCTGGCCTTGATTTGCCTTCCTTCAGGCCTCCATCTGTTCCGCCCATCCCACCTCCATCCCACTGTCTGCACTGTCCTGTTGGCACTGGAGGTCAGCCAGCACTGGCTGTGGCTAACGTTTCACTGCACAAAATGGCATATTGTTTTCTGTGACTGCCATGAAGGACCTTGTGCTGCTAGAACACTAGCTCCATAGGACTGGGCCAAAAACAATATCCTTTTCCTGTCTCCATGGTTATCCCCTCTTCTTTCTTTTTTCCTGCCTCCTCGTACTCCTTTGATCTCTTAGACCTAATTCAGATGTAGTGCTTAACCATGGTTTAGTAGTAGAAGGAACCTTGGTTAGCCATGAGCTTGTGTGCTCCCCCTCCCTTTTCCTCCTCACACAAGAAGAGGAGATTAAAAACTCCTGCTTTCACGTTTTAACAAACCATGTTTTTCTGTTGTGTCCACGCTTCAGAACTGTGATTAATTCTCACTGTAGTAGTAAAAACAAATCTGGATCAAATTGTGGCTTGATACCATGGTTTATTAGTCTCAGGGCACCATTTCTGTTTAAAACAAATCCAGATTGTCAGGGATGTTGAAACCCAACGGCAGAACATATTAAGGGCGCAATTCTAACCTGGAGTTAGGCTGGGCACAGTTAAGCTAGCAAAGTTTGACTGGCACAAGGGCCACTGTAAAGTACATTTGGACCACTCTCAGAGTCAGGGAGGATGGTGCCCATCTGTGTGTTGGCCTCTCTGACTCTGAGAGCACAATCCTAACCTGGAGTTAGGCTAGCACAGTTAGGCCAGCAAAATTTGGCCGGCACAAGGGATACCGTAAAGTATTTTTGGACCACCCTCAGAGTCAGAGAGGCCAGCACACAGACGTGCACCATCCTCCCTGACTCCAAGAGTGGTCCAAACCTACTTTACGGTGTCCCTTGTGCTGGCCAAACTACTGGCCTAACTGTGCTGGCCTAATTCTAGGTTAGGATTGTGCTCTAAGCAATGTACAAATGTTTGATTTTGAATCTGTTGAGTTTCCTTGGACTGCATAGCCAATCAGTTAAATTGTGATAACTGTGGTTTGAATGTTCTGCTATCATAAACTTACAGCCCAATCCTATGGAACAATCCACTGGTGGAACAAGCATTTTGCCAGGAGAGGCTGCCTTTCTGACAGTGTGTGAAGCTGTGCACTGCCAAAGCACTGGTGCTGAGGCAAGAGTGGCCCCACAAATGGCAATGGATCACCAAAGAGCCACCAACCCAGGTAAGACAATGGGGTGGTGGTGGAATGGGGTAACAACAGGGGTGGTCTAAGGGTGGTAGTGGAATGGGGTGACAACAGGGGTGGGAAAGAGGGCAGATTGGTTCCAGGAAGGGGCGATTCGTTAGCAGTGATGTCTGCCAAATTCAAACTCCTTCCTGGATGTGATCCCCTGACCCAGAGGAGACCTCAAGGACTCTCCCCCCGACAGGATGCAGCATCAGCTGTTTTGGTGCAGCTTCTCTGATGATGTAGGGGCAGAAAGGATAGGATTGGGCTGTATTACCTGCCTAGTCTAAGGGTGCAATTCTAACCTAGAATTAGGCTGGCACAGTTAGGCCAGCATAGTTTGGCTGGCACAAGGGCCACCGTAAAACACGTTTGGACCACTCTTGGAGTCAGAGAGCATGGCACACGTCTGTGTGCTGGCCTGTCTGACTTTGAGAGTGGTCCAAACATACAGTACTTTATGGTGTCCCTTGTGCCAGCCAAACTTTTCTGGCCTAACTGTGCTGACCTAACTCCAGGTTAGGATTGCACCCTAAATTAAGTCAGGAGGGAGGGAGCTCTCGTGTCCATCACTGTCACATTCCACTACTGTTTACTTTCCATGCCTCCCCCTCCCCCCAGGGGTTTGGGGTCTCTGTTAATTTGGAAAGAAGGCTCTGTATCCCTCTGAATACCAAATGCAAGGGAGCAATATGCCTATCTTGTCCTTATGGACTTCCCAAGTGCAGCTGGTGGGCAACTAGATGGACTTCTGGCGTGATCCAGAAGCACTGTTCTTATGCTTTCCTGCAGTGTTTTCTTCTGTCTGGAGTTCCTAGCCTTGGTTGGTGGCAATGAGCTACCTTTTCCCATTTGTTTTCCATTTATCCAGAAAGAACAGTGAAGTAGAGAGTAAGGCAGGAGGTTGCTCTCACTAACTCCTAAGTGCTGTGCCAATTTTGTCTTCTGGTTTCCCTTACATCAACCAATAGATTCTGTAGGAGGAATGAGTAATGCTGAACATAACTAGATCTCTTGGAAACTTTTGGCACGCTCTTACGCATGTGGGAGTTTTCTGGAAGCAATCAGGACAAATACAATGAACTCACCACCTTCTAATAAATATGTTGTCTGTTTGAGAATCTCAGGCATTTTTAAAGTTTTTTTTGAAGGAAAATTGAAAAACATCATTTGCTTTCCCATGTACCATGTATACAGGACTTGATTAGAATAGATCAAATAAAATAGATCAATATAAAATGTGCAGAAAAAATGGGAGAGTTGGATAGCATATTCACCAAAGCAAACAATTTGAAAATGTATCATTGATTTCTGTTGTTGTTGAAGCATTCAGACTTATACATTGGAGAACTTGTCCAACTGTCTTGTCCGGTACATTGGCAGTTAAGTATAATTCTGAATTTTAAGGGCTGGTGACAAAAAACAAGGGAGAATTGTGGGCTTGCTAGAAGCATTTGACTGGACTAGATGAGCCTTTGGGCCAGTCCATCAGGTTTTTATGTTTCTATGATATGCATACATTGTGCAGGTAATGTGTTTTAGACACTCTAGAGCAGTGGTTCTCAAACCTTTTAGCACTGGGACCCACTTTTTAGAACAACAATCTGTCTGAGACCCACTGGAAGTGATGTCATGGCCGGAAGTGGTATTATTATGATGCTTGAGCCTGTTGCGGCCACGATTCTGGCTGCGCAGTCTCCTTTGATCTGCTGCTGTTCAGCAGGCGCAGATCTAAGGAGTGCATAGGGGAGGCTGGAGTCTCCCCTCTGGTAAGGGCCCTTGCCGCAGGGAAGTTTCAGCCTCCACTATACTGTGCTTGGATTTGGCGCAGGCCTGTCGGACTCACCAATCCAGCACAGTATAGGATTGTGCTCTAAGCCCAGATTGGATTGCAAGTTATTATAGCTCCCTCCCCACAGACAGGATAGCAAATTCTGTTTTATTTATCTCATATTTACTTCAGAAGTTTACCTCAGAAATTTACCTCAGAATGCCAGATGTAAGGGAGTGGCCTGTCGGACTCACCGCAGGCCTGTCGGACTCACCAATCCAGCACAGTATAGGATTGTGCTCTAAACCCAGATTGGATTGCAAGTTATTATAGCTCCCTCCCCACAGACAGGATAGCAAATTCTGTTTTATTTATCTCATATTTACTTCAGAAGTTTACCTCAGAAATTTAACTCAGAATGCCAGATGTAAGGGAGTGGCAACAGGATGCAGGCATCTAGTTGTCTCATGTACTCCCTGAGGTATCTGGTGGGCCAGTGTGAGATACAGGAAGCTGGACGAGATGGGCCTTTGGCCTGATCCAGTGGGACTCTTCTTATGTTCTTAATTGTGCCATTGGGAGCCCATCACAGGGCTTTGCCCCAAGGCTGCCTGCAACCAACACTGTCTGCTGGGTCTGTCTGAAAGCAGCCAGTGACAGGGCTAGGCATTGACAGGACTAACCTCTCTTGGGAGACTGTTTTGAATCCTGGCAGAACTATTTGAAACCAGATAGCTGAAAGTTAAGAAGCAAGGATGCATAATATTCTTTTTTTTAATCTTGTGATTTAAAGCATCTATACTTAAAGAGTACTGTGGAACATTTTTTAATAGTAATAGAGCTTCCACTGAAGTACACTCTCCCTTCTGCCTTTTATTTTCAGGTCAGAGGACTTTGGCTGGTGCTAATATTTTTTAATATTTCCTGGTGCCTTAAGGCTACACTTCCTGTTTGTGGTTGGTTGACGTTGCGTTCCTGGCAGGCTGATTTTTGTTTTTTCGTCTATTTCTTTTCCTCTTTATTTACTCACCACTCTCATGTTAAGTTTGTTTTCTGCCTCTCTTCCTATCCCAATCTCTCTTTTCAGTCAGCTTGTTCTCAAGCTGATTTGTACAGTCTTGCTCCAGTGATCAGGTAGCCCCAGGGATTATCTGCTAATTTCTATTTTAAAAACAAATGAACTCAAGACCTTTAAGCAACTGACCTTATTTTTAAAAAACTGAAAAATGACACTTAAATGTTATTCGCCCAAGGATTGTCTGTATTTTGTTACATCACAGTGGTGAATCAGCATGTTTTGGGCTTCTAAGGCTGCAATTCTATACACGCTTTCCTGCGAGTAAAAACCCTTAAACACAATGGGACTTAGTTCTGCGTACACATGCCTAGGATTGCACTTTAACGATGAGAATTAACCTCCTGCATCCTTTATTTAAACATAATGGCCTTAATTTTCAGCACCTATTTGTTTAAACCCCTATTGATTGCAGTTGGATTTAAACATGTATAATTGTGCATGGGATTGTAGCCAATCTTTTTTACTATGTAATTGCATTGCATAGGAGAAAGTGCAGGGGAGTGGCAACAGAATGCAGGCAGCCTGTTGTCTTGTGTGCTCCCTGAGACATCTGGTGGGCCACTGTGAGATACAGGAAGCTGGACTAGATGGGCCCTTGGCCTTATGACATAGGTAAAGACATTCTTCCCCTTGGCTCAAATGTCCCTTCAGGTTTCTGCCCTACTGAGTGAGTATGCATGTGTGCCTGCCCTGCCTTGATGGATAAGGAAAGGGGAAGAGAGTTACGGCCAGTGGTGTCATCTACTCCCGCGGAGACGGAATGCTGGGCGGGACGTTTGATTGGCAGCCCATCCGTTGCGTTCCGCCGCCTGCCCACCCACTGCACGGGGCGCCCCTGGTTGGCACACCCCACCGCTGCTCGCCCAGGCACCCAGCGCGTGCCCCCCAGCCCCTGCGGCAAGCCGGTGCCCCCTCCGAGGCCAGGGCAGCGCGGGCAGGCGGCGGAACGCTACAGACGGCCAGCCAATCAGAGTGTAAGTCCCGCCCAGCGTTCCGGCAGCTTGTTTGTAGATGACATCACTGGTTACGGCCGAAGGGTAAAGGTGTTAATTTGTACCCGGGCCCCGGGTTAGAAAGGGGGCCCAGGAGCCAAAGGAGGGGGCCCAGAAATTTATTGGGATCTTACACTTTCTGATCTCATCCAGATTCACTGCCTGGCGTGCAGGATGCTGGGAGTACTACCATGGGCACATGGCAGCGGGTCTTGCCACAAACCATATGCACCGGGCCCAGGAATGCATATATGACAATCCTTAACACAGTGTCACAGTGCCTGGGGGGAAAGTGGCCTGCAGCAGCAGCTCTTTGGCTTGTGAATCTGCTTACCATTAAGGAGCTAATAGGAGCTCAGGGACACATGTTTTGGTACACACTGGACACTTTCCATTCTTGTGTGAGCCTAAGTACGATGATGCTAATTTCCTGTAATGATTTTCTATATTGAAAAGATTTAGAGAAACGAGTTACTTGTTTTTCTGTATTACTGTATCTAACGACTGATGCTACACGGGCAAGTAGACCTGGGCTTCAGTCGTTTGATTTTTGCATTTCAGGGTGCAATCCTAACCAGCTTTCCAGCTCTGGGGTAAGGGCAATGCAGCTCCAAGGTAAGGTTACAAACATTCCTTACCTTGAGGAGGCCTCCGTGACCACTACTCCACTGCAGGATGCAGCACATGCCCCACTGGCACAACTATGTCAGTGCTGGAAAGTTGGTTAGGATTGTGCCCTAAGTCAGAGAAGCTGGGGCCAGGAAGAAAGACAGACCTCCTCCTTTATGTTAGAACATTTCTTCCTATATAGAAGATGTGGTGGATCCATGGATATGTGAAGGTCTTCATTTCAAAATGTTTATAAATTTTAACAGAGAGCAGAACATTGATTTTGGTATTAAAACGGGCTGAAGCACCACTCCACAATGTCTCTTGTGAAAAGGAAATTTGAAAAAAAAGTCACCTTACTTTAGTAAAAGACTCTATTTCCTCACAAATGAACCAAGCTTATGCATAATGAATGATGCATCAACAAAGCAGGGTGTCTCTCTTCAGTTTTTTGTTGTTGTCCTAATGTTGCTTTATACCAGCCAAATGATACAGATATTAAAGGAAAGCTCACTTAGGGCACAGTCGTAACCTTAGGAGTTAGGCTGGAACAGTTAGGCCAGCAAAGTTTGGCTGGCATCAGGGCCACCTCCAAACCCTCTTGGAGTCAGGGAGGATGGCAGACGTCTTGTGTGCTGGCTCGCTGAGCGGTCCAAGCACACTTTATGGTATTCCTTGTGCCGGCCAAACTTTGCTGGCCTAAGTGTGCCGGTCTAACTCCAGGGTAGGATTGCACCTTCAACGTTTTTGAGAATCACCTAAGCAGAGCTATGGCTTGTTTGATAGGGTATAATCAGACATGTCATGTAGCGGGTACGCGGGGGTACTCGAGTACCTGTTCCTAGGATTAGGGCTGGCCCCGCCCATTCGCCCGCCCACTCGTCGACTCTGTCGGCGCTCCGCTCTGCCCCCTGCAACGTTTGAATTGCCTGCACGTTTGAGTTGCCTGCATGTTCTCAGAGCCAGGAAGGCAGGCAGGCAGGCAGCGGAGCGAGGGAGACCAACGGCGGCAGCAGCAGCGTGAGCAGGTAGGCTGCCTGGGGCTCCCTCCTGAGGAGGCACAGCGGTTCCTGGGGGCGGTTCCTGGGTTCCGGCTATGACCTCACTTCCGGTGGGCGGGCCCCGACACAAGTGCCAATCAAAAGTGAGTACCTGTTGCTAAATCATTTAGATGCCATTACTAGGTATAATGTTCTGATCTCCTGATGAAAAGTTGTACACAATAGAGACAGTCACCCTGTTGCCAGTTCTTAGGAAAATGGATTTGCTTATTGATAGGGACCGGTCATAAGATGTCCCTGTCTTCTAGTAAAGAGTTGTAGTTGACAATTTAATAAGCAAGAGTTTTATTATGATAGAGATATTGAGTGGTATAATGTGATGTAGCAGTTAGAGCAGTGGTGGCCAAAGCTGTGACCGCTGCATTCCAAAAACCCTTCCCTGTCCTGAGCAGCACTTACCATTTTGTGTAAGCGCTGCTCCATTTTCAGGCAGAATTGGTGGCGGGGCACGCTAGGCAGTCACGTATATGCCTGGCGCCCTGCTGTACTGCCTTCTGGGATGCCTGGGCATAGATGTGACTGCCCAGAGCGTCCCAGCCACCAATTCTGCCTGAAAATGGAGAGGTGCTTACACAGGATGGTAATCATTGCTCACACCCGGGAGGGGCTTTTCCAAAACCCTGATCCAGCCTGTGAGCTGGGGTTTGGAGGCCCCTGAGTTAATCAGACTATGAATGGCAAGAACTAAGTTAAAATCTCTGCTCACTGGGTGACCTTGGTCCAGTCACTGGCTTTGCTCAGATGTAACAAGAATTCATGGTTTTCTCTTATGAAAACAACCCTCAAAGTACAGGGTGTCCACAAAGTCTCTTTACAGTTTCAAACTTGTATTACAAAAACAAATGAAGAGATACATGTATGGGAAGTATACAATATTAGGAGTATATATTGAAGTTTATTTTACATCAATTAATAAACCTCTATATGTGCACTATTGGTTGCACGCAGCACATCAAGGCGATAATCGATTTCCTGCCATGTTCGCTGTAACGTAGTCTCATCAATGGTGGCAACGGCCAGTAATGTCCCGTGTCTTTGTTCTGTACATGATGTCTTTAACGTTGCCCCACAGAACGAAATCCAGGGGCGTGATATCATTAACACATCTCATCATTTGCATTTTTCGTGATTTTTTGCAGTTGTAAAGAGACTTTGTGGACACCCTGTACTTTCCCACTCTTTTCCCTTGGCAAGAGAGAGGAGGTAAGTGAAAGCTCTTGCTTCCACTTTTAAGAGACTGCAGTTCCAAGTTAAGTACCAACTTGGGGAACTAGAGTTAGCAAACCAAGATGTCAAATAACCAGAGGCGTACCTAGAGGGGGATCACAGCACTTAGGGCGCAATCCTAACAACTGTGCCTGGAGTTAAGCTGGCACAGTTAGGCCAGCAAAGTTTGGCTAGCACAAGGGACACTGTAAAGTATGTTTTGACCACTCTTGGAATCAGAGAGGCCAGCACACTGACATGTGCCATCCTCCCTGACTCTGGGAGGGCTCCAGATGTGTACCACTTTACAGTGGCCCTTGTGCCGGCCAAACTTTGCTGGCCCAACTGTTAGAATTGGCAGGTTAGGATTGCACCCTAGATTTTGCAAGGAGCCATTCCTCTTTGGAGCCATTCCCAGTGGCTAGAGCAAAACAGAGGCTATGTTGCTTTGAATGGCTCCAAAGAGGAGGGGGAGCATCTGCTTGTAAACTTAGTGCTGTGATCTCCCTCTAGGTACATCTCTGCAAATAACCACATTATAATAGTGATTTGATATCCTGACTTGTTCTAAATTTTGTTATAGCCCAATCCTACTTAACTCCTGCCTGTGGGAATGGGACCCACTGTATCCCATGGGGACTTTTGGCTTCCAGAAGCCTCCTTGGGGTAAGGAAACATTTGCTCCCTTGACCTGGGGTAAGCCAATCCCTGATGCTGGGTGTACTTGGGCCTGCACCAGCTCTATAGCAGGTGCAAGTCTGCATGGATTCAGGTTGGGTGCTCAAGTCCAGAATATTGGGATATTATCCTAGGTTAGGATATTGGTGAGTGCTGCTGCTGCTGCTAATATAGCCCCCTGTCCTGGGCCCGATCTACCCTCTTCCCCATCTCTCCCCCATTCCACCCCTCCACACCCTGTTCCACCCCCCTGTTCATTGACACACAGACCCATCTGCATGCTACTTGTGGCACCAGCCATGCTATGCCAAATGGTTTGTTGCATTTTGCGACAGCTGTAAAGGGGCTTATATTGCCAAAAAAAAAAGTGTTCCAAGGCCTGAATAGGACTGGGCTGTTAGTTAACAAACCATAGTTCCCTAAGTAAGGGTGTGCAAGCTGTGATGCAGATAGCTTAGCAACCACTACTGATAGCCTAACTGAGGAGCTCCAGATAAGTTTCCAAAAAAAGTTGGGGTTACCCAGAATGCAAACTAGAACCAGTAAAGTACTGCAATTTTTTTTGCAATGTTTTTGCAGTGCAGTATATACAAACAGCATGAACACATCACCTTACAGGTTAAGTAGATTATTATATACTTAACCTATGAGGTGATGTGTTCATGCTATTTGTATATATTGATTTTATTAGCTTTTGGTGATTGCTTTTGCATTGTTATTAATTTGTTGTTTTATGATAGTTATATTATTTAAATGTTATGATGTTATTGTTAGCTACCCTATTATGGAGGAAAGGTAGGATATAAGTGTCTTAAACAACCAAACAGTACTGAACAAACAGTACTGCCAACAGAAATTGGCAAAGTAATCTCTAGTCAATGAGTGTTCATGCCGCAATAAATTTGTTAGGCTAGAGATAGATTGTAGTGTGGTTTGTTTTTTTTACGGAGTTGAAAGAAGGTTGAAAGCAGGATAGCTTAGTTGATTGTGTGTGAATTCATCCCACTTTCTTCCTAGGAAACAAGACTTGCAGGTGTTTGTATTGTTTGAAAAACCACCAAATCTGTGGTTTTGTAAGCCAAAAGAAATTTGTGCGTATGCTATGAGTAGAGGTTGTTTATTTCTGGTTAGTAAGATAGGAATACAGCCTGAAGGCATCCTGTCCAACTTTCCAGCACTGATATAGCTGCAGTGCAGCCCAGGGGCAAGGGAACAAACATTCCCTTACCTTGAAGTGGCCTCTGTGACTGCTCCTACATCACATGACACAGCAAAAGTATCATTGCATGGCTACATCAGCACTGGAAAATTGGATAGGATTGGGCCCTCAGTCTTACTGAACAAAATGGGCTTCCTTCTGAGTAAAACAAATAACACCATTTTCAAACACTTTGGGAAATAAATCTTCTCGCAAAGCATTTTCCAACTCTTAAATACTATTGTCTAAGTCAGTGGGTTCCTGTGGGTCAGGACCCACCAGTGGGTCATGAGCCAATTTCAGCTGGGTTACGAAGCACCTAGAGCAGCCATATTGAAAATATGGGAAGATGGGATACTGGAAAGGGGGAGGGCTGTGTGGTTGTTTTGCTTGTGTCAAGGTTGTAAATAGGCTTTTTTCCCCTTTCTGATTAACTTTGCTATTGGAAAATAGCTGAAAATATCCCTATTGCTGCATTCTCAGGAAAGCAGCAGGCTCTGGGATCACAATGACGGCACTTCCAGCCATGACATCACTTCTGGTGTGTCCTGGACAGACTGTCTTTCTAAAACGTGGGCCCCAGTGCCAAAAGGTTTGAGAACCACTGGTCTAAGTAACTCTTTAAGGTGCCAAAGGCATCTAGTTAAAAATGTTCAGGCGCATAAGATCTCCTTATCCCATGTTTATGGAGAAGTCATGTAGGACCAGATGTTGGAGATGAGCAGTTGTGCTTGGGCATTTTGCTGTTTTGTTTGTTTAGAAAGCTCGTTTTCAATCAATTGCACTCACCAGCAATGTGGCTCTTCTTTCTTTTGACAAATATGTATATTCAGAAACCATGCTTAGCAGCACATGAAAATACCCTTAATTCTGGGATATCTGTGACTGTGCATGGGTGTGTTGATGTGTCTGTGTATAAATATCTCTCTGTGTGTAGCTCTGTGTCTGTCTTTATGAGTGCTTGGGCTGCCTGGGCTGACAGAGAGCTGGGCAAAGAAAGGAGTAAGTGGGCAGTTTGGAGAAGTCCCAGAAATAATGGATTAGCATAAATCCGAACATCTTTTCCTCTGGATTAACTCTTTCACTTTACTGAACAGCTATTGCTAACTAACTACAAGAGTTACTCATTTACTACAGCCCAAGTAGCCTATGACCAGTCGCCATCTGCTGGGCAAAGTGAGAATTAAATCACAGCCTTTCAGCCACAAAACGGTTTTGCACTGCTTGTCCAATCATAGCACCTAGAACTCAAAAGGAATCACAAAATTAGATTTGGAAAGGACCTAATAAGATTTATCTAATTCAACCTCCAAGACAAGATATTTAACATGATCTAACATGGAGACTTTTCAGTCTTGCTCACCATCCTCCTCAGAAATACTCTTAAGTAACATCAAACCAAGTAGTGTAAGGCTTATGTGGGTATAGCTGGAATTCTGAATTCCCAAAACACAACTTGAGAATTTGAAAACATGTGACTATTCCGCAGTTGTGGCAGAGCCCTTGACAGTCTATATATTTTATCTCACATATGCAGTGAATGTCTACATCAGTGTTTCTCAAACTGTGGGTCATAATCCACTTGGTGGGTCATGACCTGATGCCAGGTGGGTCAAGGAAAGCTGGGAACCACCATCTTGGAAGCTGCAGACCTTACTTTTGCTATATTCCTTTTGTGAGTGATAACAGTTTGAATTTTCAAGTGAGCGTTTTTTTAAAAATTTTGTTTTTTAGTTTAGTGCTTTTACTTTTTACTAATATTTTTGCTTTCTGTCAGGGTTGTTTCATGGATGTGCAATCGCTGCACTCCAAGAATGCCAGTTTGCATTCCAAGAGTGTCATTTGATTATGCCATAATTACAGCACTTTGTGCTTGATGATGTTACTTCTGGCCATGACATCACTTGTGGGAGGACCTGACATGATTGCCATTCGAAAAAGTGGGTCCCAGTGCAAAACATTTGAGGTCCACTGCCCTAGCTGAATATTATCCACACTACTGCCAGCAGTTCTCCAGGGCTTCTTGGTTTCCCTTACTGGAAACACCAGGAATTGGAGCTGGAACCTGCTATGCACAAAGCATTAATTCTACCACTGAGCAGCAACCCCCCTTGTGTGTTTCAATGTGGCTCCTTTCCCTCTGTGCAGTGCTTTAATCCCCCCCCCCAATTCCTCCTGCTTGTAGTAAGGTAAAGGTAAAGGTTTCCCCATGACCGAATGGTTTAGTCGTGACCAACTGTAGGGGGCGGTGCTCATCTCCGTTTCAAAGCCTGTAGAGCCGGCGTTTTGTCCAAGGACAAGTTTCCGTGGTCATGTGGCTGGCATGACTCTATGCCGTAGCACACGGAACGCCGTTCCCTTCCCACCGAAGTGGTCCCTATTTATCTACTTGCATTTTTAGGTGCTTTCGAACTGCTAGGTTGGCAGGAGCTGGGACAAGCAACGGGAGTTCACTCCGTTGCACAGTCTTGAACTCCCAAACCTTCCGTTCGGAAAGCCCAGCAGCAGCAGTTTAACCTGCTGCGCCACCACGTCCCTTGTAGTACAAGTGGGCTAAATCTAAGTACCATGTGGCATAATGGTTCACCCCCAAATGACCTGTGCAGATGTACCCTTCCATTACACCCGTGTTTTAGCTCCTGCCCCATTTATGCATACAAACAAATGTTTCCCTGGAAGCAGTGGTGTCATTCAAATGATTTAGGAACAGGAACTCACTTTTGATTGGCACTTGTCGGGAACCCGGAACAAGCCACGGAGCCCGTTAGGATCCGGAACGCCCGTTCTGGTCCATTCCCCCTGAATGACATAACTGCCTGGAAGTCTTGTTAGCTCAGCTCTCTTTTGACCTTCCCATTGTCTGCAGCACTTTACTGTATCACACACTCAGCAGTTTTTGCTGTTCTATGATATTCTCAAAGGGAGAGGAGATTAGTGCTTTCCCCAGAATTTGCATCGAATGGCCAAAAAACAACAACCCAAAAAACAAAAACAAAAAAACCTCAAGAAACTTTGAGAGAGGGAAGAAGGACAGAAAGGATGAAAGCCAAGAAGTAATGAAAAAGGATGTTAGAATGCCTGAAATAAGTGGTAGGAGAATGGAGAAAGACTGTTCTTTCACCCTCAAGACCTCAGAACTAAGGTTTGGACAATATGGATGTGCGGATGATATAGCAAAGAATGAAAAGATGGGTATCAATATCATTTTATTATGGTACTTTCTCACAGTCACTACAGGTGTAGTGACCAGTATTCCCTGAGCATCGGATCCTTCCCAAGGACCTGGGATGTTCAGAAGGTTTTTCTTTAGTATGTGGGCAGTCCCTAAAAGTATGTGGGCAGTCCCTATGCAACCTTTTGTAGTTGCATAGCCGGGATTTCCAGGAGTCTGAGTGTTTTAAGACATTGCTTAAGTCTCTTTGGGATTGCGCCCAATGCTCCTGTTAGGACTGGCAGTGGTGACCTCCTTTTTTCATAGCTGTTCTATTTCAGTTTGCAAATCCTTGCATTTTGTGAACTTTTCAAATTCCTTTTTTTCCACTCATGTATCTCCTGGTATTGCTACTTCTATTATTGTCTCTTCTTTGTCTATGACAGTCAAATCAGGGGTATTATATTCAGGTGTTTATCTGTCTGTATCCTAAAGTCCCATAAAACTTTGGCACACTCATTTTCCATAATATTTTCCGGCTTATGGTTCCACCACTTGCCACTTATTATTTATTTATTTATTTATTAACATATACACAGTCAAAATGATAAAAAGATCACAAATATCACAGACTGGTCTTTTGTTGGCAATTCAAGCTCTATCCAAGAGCCTAAGAGTTGTTCAAGTATCTGCGTAAGATGTATGATGTTCCCATACTTGGGGTTTCAGGTGAGTCCCAGCTCTTGACAAACTGAAAATCACTGCATTGCACTAGAAGTCCTTACAGCACAGTCCTAAACTTACCGTACACTGGTGTGGCGGGCTCCCAAATGTCACAACATGCTATATGTCGGGTTTTAGAATGGATTTGTGTCCATTCAGCAGAGTGTAGCCAGCAGAAACCCTGCAGCCGGACGACGTGAAGAGCAGACTGGCAAGCACAGCAGACAGAGTCTCCTTGTAGAGGCTTTATTCTTTCAAACAGAATGTTACGACGATCCACAAACACACCCATAAACACACCCACACAGAGTTCTGGTGTTCCCTGCCTAAATACAGACTCTCCCCCAATCAGGGTACACCTATTAGAATATCTACAACATTTACATAATTGGCCACAGCTGTGTCTCTGTTCCAGCTGCCTCAGGCCTCATGGTTTGGGGGAAGGTTCCAGAACTCAGACACAAATGCTTGGCCTGTCTTGATTTACCACGACACTCCTCCCATTTGTTTCTGGGTTCTGGGTTCTTCTCTTGTTTCCATACACATTATACATGGTACAGTAAGCATACATGATACATAGTACAGGTATTCAGTCCATACCTAGCATCTGTACCCCTTTTGAAAACTTTTGCTCTGTCAGAGGCTTGGTTAAAATATCTGCCCGGTTCTCCTCTGATGGACAATATTCTAATGTGATTAGTCCTTCCTGCACTGCTTGCCTGACATTGTGATATCTTATGTCAACATGTTTGCTTCTGGCTCTCACTCTCTCAGAAGCGGCTAGTTTCAGGCATGCTAAGTTGTCCTCAAACACTTTGATTGGTTCCTTTTGTATTATGCCCAGGTCTGTTAGTATCTGCTTGATCCAAATTAAGCTTGTGCAAAGTTGTGAAAGTGATGCAAACTCTGCCTCACATGTAGACAAGGCTAAATAAGTTTGCTTCTTCACTGTCCAATCAATCAATGTATCAGCAAGAAGTACGGCATTACCTGATGTAGACTTTCTGTCTTCGGAATCATATGCCCAGTCACTGTCTACAAAGCATGTTACAGTCAATGGACCCACTGGTTCAATATTTAGTTTGAGGTTTGATGTCCCTTTCAGGTATCTTAACACCCTTTTTAAATCTGTCCAGTTTTTGTGGTTTGGACTGTTGGTATACCTGCTTAGAATATTTACAGCATTACAGATATCTGGTCTGGTCCATAAGGCTATATGTTGTAGACTGCCTAACAGTGATTTATATTGTTCTACATGGGGCAATTGATCAGTGGCTTCTGCACTATTTTGGCTTCCTACACACATGGGTGTCCTGGATGCTTTACATTCTGACATTCTCCACTTTTCTAAGAGTTCCTTTATCTTTTGTGTTTGGTGCAGAGCAAACCCTTTTCCTGGAATTGTCTGTACTTCAACTCCTAGATACTGTTTTACAGGTCCTAGTTCTTTTAAAGTAAAGGCTTTCTCTAGACATTGTGCTGTTTGTTTTATTTGTTGTATATCAGCACTCAAAAATAATAAGTCATCTACGTAAGCCACTATCAACATTTGATCGCTGCCTGTTCCTTTTACAAATAGACAAGGATCTGCCTTTGTGGCTTTAAAACCTAGATTTTCTACCTTTGCTTTTAAATGTTCAGACCATCTCCTTGAAGCTTGACGTAACCCATAAATAGAACGGTTCAATTTATAAACACTTTGTCCTATTCCTGTCCCAGGAATCTCAAAGCCAGGGGCTTGTTCCATGTACAAAGTTTCATTTAAAGTAGCATTCAGATATGCTGTTTGCACATCATAGTGATATACATGCCACTGTCTTTGTGCTGCCAGGGCAAGCACTAGACGTATTGTTTGTGCAGCCACTGTAGGGGAAAAGATCTGCTCATAATCTATATGCTGCCTTTGAGCATACCCTTTGGCTACTAACCTAGCCCGGTAAATGGGTTCTGCCCCGTCCTGAGGCTTGATTCTATAAACCCATCTGCAGCCTATTGCCTGGCTTCCTGCTGGTAAACTACAGGGAGTAAATACACCAAGCTTTTCCATGGCTTGCATTTCTTGTTGCATGGCTGTAAACCATTTCCTTCTCTCACTAGCTGGCAGCTCTAAGATGTCTTCATATGTCTGAGGCTCAGACTGAACATTGTATGCAACAGCTTCCCCTATTGTGAAACGTTGAGGTGGAACACCCCTTGTGGATCTTTCTGGCAATATTCTACGTTGCACTAGAGGACTTTGCTCCCTAGGTGGTGTTGCCTCCTGCTTAACTGTTTCTGGTGTCATGTAAGGGGTTAAAGGCTTGCATTCCTCTTCCCCTTTATCTGATTCTGTGGGCTGCTGAAGTTGCCTTGGCAACTCCTGCTCACTCTCCGGCAATCTTAAAGGCTCTGGTGAACTTGGAAGATAAACTTCAGTGTGCTGGGACAATAATTCTTGCTCACAGAAGTTAGCAGACCGGGAGATAATTATGCTATGTTTATCAGGTGCTAAAAATCTATAACCTTTGGTCAAAGGAGCAAATCCAACACATACTAATTTGCGAGCTTTGGGGTCTCCTTTCCTTCTCTGAGATTTAGGAATAAAAACCCAAGCACGTGTTCCAAAACATCTGAGATAGGACAAGTCAGGTGCTTTCCCATATAGCAAGCTATAAGGAATGTTATCTACGGCCCTACTATAAACCCTATTGACCACGTGTGTGGCTGCTTGTAATGCCTCACCCCAGAATGCCTGGCCAAGCCCTGATTGGGCTAGCAGAGCATCTTTCATTACCTGCAAAACTCCAGCTTTTCGTTCTGCAACTGAGTTTTCAGCTGGTGAGTAAGGGTTTGTGGTTCTGTGCAAAATGCCTTTCTTTTCTAGCCATGACTGCATAACTTTGGCCATGAATTCTCCTCCTCTATCTGTTTGCAATTGCGCCACCTTGTGGTTGAAACGGCGCTCTACCATGTTAACCCAGCTTTTAAACTTCTGAAATGTTTCTCTCTTTTCTTTTAGCAAATAGCAAAAGCTAAATCTTGAATGATCATCAACAATCAATAACACATATTTGGCTCCTCCAGCTGTGGCTTTGAATGGGCCTATCAGGTCAGCGTGGACCAGTTCAAATGGTCTTTTTGAGCATCTGTTACTTTTCTTGCTCACAGGTGCTTTGTGTGACTTTGCCTGTTTACAGGAGTCACAATCAACGTAGTGATCACATTTTTGTATCTTTATGCCATGTGCCAATTCAGCTGTCTTCTGTATATATTTTTCATTGAGATGATTTAGTCTATTATGCCAGAGATGTACACAGGATTTATGAATTTCTCTATTAGTACAGTGTGCTTGGACTGCCTCAGCTTTTGGAGCATTTCTTAACACAAACAGGTTGTCTTTCATTGGAACTTTCACACATTTTCCCCCTTTTTCTATGTAACACACCTTATTTCTAAACTGCACAGAAAAACTATCTTGCAATAGACATGATACACTTAAGAGGCTTTGCTTCAGGGAAGGTACACACAACACATTTGTTATTTCTGATTTCAATCCTGGCACATACATCTTCCCAGCCCCTTTCACTAAAGCATGTGCCCCATTTGCCAAACTCACGTGCGTTCTATCAGCTGGCTGTAACTTTGTATACAGTGTTGGATCACAACATATGTGATTGCTAGCACCACTGTCAATAAGCCAATGTCCATCTTCAGGCTCCTGCGTTCTCACAACTGCCACCTTTCCACGTCCTACTGCTCTCCCACGTCTTCCTGGTCCTCTGGACATACAGAAGCGTTGAATGTGAGCTGTAGAACCACATCGAAAACATCTTCGTGTTGCATAGACTTGAGTTGTCTCCTCCTCCTTCTTTGTAGAGGGAAGGGCTGTAGAGGGATGAACGCTGCCTCTCTTCCTCTCAGCTGCATGCTCCTGGCGTTTCTCTTGTTCTTCCAGAAGCCTTCCAGTGAGGTAGGAAAGAGTTAATGTGGTTTCTGGTATTGCCTCCAAAGTCAAGGCAAATGTATCCCAGCTGCTGTCTAATGAACTTAACACAGTCAGGGCTCGCTGCAGCTCAGGAATGTTCACTCCCACGTCCTCAAGGTCTTTTATTTGAAAGTTTTCTTCATGAGACGAAGGTGTTCTCTCAAATTCCCTCCGGGCTCAAGTCTTGTTCTGTAGAGGCGTCTGGACAAACTGATTTTTGAAGCCACAGACTGACGTGTGTAAATTTCTTTCAATGCATCCCAGTACTGTTTAGCTGTGGTCAGACCATGTATATGAACTAAGAGTTCATCCTCCATACTCAGTCCTATGTGGGCTTGCGCCCTCTCGTCCATACGCAGATTTTCACCCGTCAAGGGGGTGGGGGTTGCCTCAATGAAGGACCATAACAACTCCCTCTTCAATAACAAACGCATTTTGTGCAACCATGCCACATAATTGGTATCATTGAGACGGCATACCGGATAAGGAGCAATTTGCTGCACCACTGGCACTGTGTCTGGTGCCTCTGCCCCTCCAGCCGACTCCTGCTCGTGCTCTGAGTCAGACATGCTTCAAGTGCTGCTGCTCACCATTTCAAGAGCTCAAAACGATGTCCTTTGTAGCTGCAAGCAGCTGTCTTCCATAACTTGTAACTCAGCACGGTCCTGCTGGGCCCATAACCTGTCGGGTTTTAGAATGGATTTGTGTCCATTCAGCAGAGTGTAGCCAGCAGAAACCCTGCAGCCGGACGACGTGAAGAGCAGACTGGCAAGCACAGCAGACAGAGTCTCCTTGTAGAGGCTTTATTCTTTCAAACAGAATGTTACGACGATCCATAAACACACCCACACAGAGTTCTGGTGTTCCCTGCCTAAATACAGACTCTCCCCCAATCAGGGTACACCTATTAGAATATCTACAACATTTACATAATTGGCCACAGCTGTGTCTCTGTTCCAGCTGCCTCAGGCCTCATGGTTTGGGGGAAGGTTCCAGAACTCAGACACAAATGCTTGGCCTGTCTTGATTTACCACGACACTATAAACATGCTGCACTGGCGTAAGGACATGCATCAGCCTGCTTCTACTGGATTCTGTCCCTGTACCAGCTGAGGAAGGTAGTTTTGTGCTGGCTGAGGGCTGTTGGCACAGGGAGGGGGGTTGAAGAGGGTGGCAGGAGGTGTAACAAGGATGTATTTGGGTGGGGGCAAGGTGGGGGGAGGGTGGGCTGAGGATGGACCTGTAGGCAGACTGGGCCCGAAGTGTGTGTGAGGCTGGCCTGGGTGAATTAGGCTGTATCCAGATATGTCATGTAGCGGGTACGCGAGTACCCGTTCCTAGGATTAGGGCTGGCCCCGCCCATTCGCCTGCCCACTCGTCGACTCCGTTGGCGCTCTGCTCTGCCCCCTGCAACATTTGAATTGCCTGCACATTCTCAGAGCCAGGCAGGCAGGCAGGCAGCGGAGCGAGGGAGACCGACGGCAGCAGCAGCGTGAGCAGGTAGGCTGCCTGGGACTCCCTCCTGAGGAGACGCGGCAGTTCCTGGGGGGGGAATTGGTAGCCCGCGCGGCAGCCCCGGGGAAGGCCTTCTCCCGGGCCACCGCGTGACCTACCGAGGAGGCATGGCGGTTCCTGGGGGCGGTTCCTGGGTTCCGGCTCACTTCTGGTGGGCAGGCCCCAACACAAGTGCCAATCAAAAGTGAGTACCTGTTGCTAAATCATTTAGATGCTATTACTGGCCGTATCCTAAGCCCCCTCCTGAGCAACCTGGTATTACACCGGCCTGTTTGGATTTGCGCCAGTGATTTTTGCTGGCGCAGATCCAAGTAGCCCTATTGAGGTGGCTGTCACTGTATATGGGGTAAAGGAAAATAATTCCCATTACTCTGAGTTGTGCCACAACCACCTCCTACCCCACACTGATACAACATGGGCAAGCTGGCCTGCCTGTTCCAGCTCAGGATAGGATTGGGCTGCCTGAAAGTTGCGTCCTGAGGGTGCAATCCTAACCAGTTTTCCAGCACTGACATAGCTGTGTTCATGGGGCATGTTCGGTATTCTACAGTGGAGCAGTAGTCACAGAGGCCTCCAGAAAGTAAGGGAATGTTTGTTCCCTCACCTCAGAGCTGCATTGCCCTTACCCCAGTGCTGAAAAGTTGGTTAGGATTGTGCCCTTAAGGTGGGAGCAGCCGTCTTCAGAAGCTGAGCAAGGGAAGGGCTCTACCTAGTGGTGAGTGGAATACACTTAAGCAGCTGTGTGGGCTGTCTCACAAGTTTGGGCTGTCTCACAAGTTACTTGATGACTGGATGATGAAAAATCTGATCAGGATCCAGACCCACTCATGAACTCATTTTGTGCCATCAAATTGTCTCACAAGATTATGGTTGTGGCTGGTGGATATAGTCACTGCAAGTGAGAGTTGAGGGGGAGTGTGCGAGAAGGCCAGCTGGAAAAAAAAGGGAGTACAACCTTGAGGACATTGAGGGAGACATTAAACAAATCTCTCTTTTTTTACCTTGTTGCAGCAAAATCACTGATGTTCCCCTATCTTTAAAAAAGCTTTGTCAGTATCCACAGTTTCAAGTATCCATGTATGTGTGAGCGCAATCCTATACTATGCTGGCCTAGTAAGGCCGATATAGCAAGGCCATATCCCAAGGCCCATTAGGAGGCAGCAGCAGTAACATGCAGGACAAGGGGAGGTTTTCCTCTTGCCCCCGCGTAAGCCCCAATCACCCCAATGGGGCTGCTCCGATCTGCGCCTGCTGTTTTGCAGGTGCAGAGGAACGTGGACAGGAGTGGCCCAAATTGGGGCTGCCCTGGCCGGGAACGGGCATTAGGATTTGGCACTATGGCCATCCTGTGTCACAACCCCCGTCTCTGCCCACTGCGCTGCCCAGTTACGCCCCTGGAACGCCTTTGGAATGCCCTCATGGAGCCCTGCGCTGACAGAGCGACACCAGTGCTTGACTGGCACATGGCTGGCACAGCCGATGGTTGCGGTGTGCCCGAGCGCCAGTGCTGCACTCTTGCGCTGGTCGAGCGCCATAGCGCGAATGCGGATGCACGTTCGCGACAGTGTTCAGCCGCCGCAAGAGCGCAGCGCCGGTGCTAAGGGGGGGGTATAGGATTGCACTCTGTGTGTGTGTGTGTGTGGGGGGGGGGTCTGGAACAGAACTCCAGCAGATACCAGGGCATGCCCATATTTGTAAAAACCCCATTGAGAAATGGTGGTTTAGACTAGTCTGCCCATGTAAGCCACCTTGTGCATTTGCTCTGGCATGGGAAAGGTGGGAGATAGATAGATAGATAGATAGATAGATAGATAGATAGATAGATAGATAGATAGATAGATAGATAGATAGATAGATAGATAATATTCTGAGTGGGTGGATAAGGCCACTGGATAAGGCCAAATTCCTCTCCACCAAACTCTAGGGAAGGCATCACTTTCTCGGGCATGGCTGTCACTTCACTTGGTCCCATACCACCTATCTACACCACTCATGGCTGATTATGTGGCTCCCAATGGCATCTTCAGTGACAGGAGTAGCCACTAGCCTGGGGATCCTGCAGCAGGAGAATGGTGTCCTCAATTTTTAGCAGCCCCAATCATTGAAGCAGCCACCACTACTGGAGAAGGAATATGTGCTCTGCCAGGGGGGCTCCATGGCCATCAGGTCATCCTCACCAGACTTCCACACAAAGGGAAGAGCTCTGGGGTTCTCTGTTTGACAGCAGTAGCATCTCTGATCACAATCAGAAGATGCAACTATGCACTGTGAGTAAAGGAATTCTTGTGAAACCTTAACCAACCCTGTGGGTCTTTTATTGATAGCAACTAGCCTGGGTGATGGGATATCCTACCTTAGGAAGGGCAGTGGTGTCATCCAAATGATTTAGGAACAGGTACTCACTTTTGATTGGCACTTGTCGGGGTCCGCCCACTGGAAGTGACGTCATAAGCCGGAAGTGATGTCATGATTGTTGCCATTACATGGATGTGATCATGTTTGTAATAACTTCAGCTTGTGGTTAGTGTTGATTTAACTTCTATTGCTTTGCTTTCTAGAGATGTGTATATACATATTTTGCTTCAACTGTTCCCTGGTTAAATAGCAGGGGCCAGCTTCGAGTGGGCGGGGCCAGCTCAACTTCTAGGAACCGGTACTTGCGTAGTGGTGTGTAGTGGGTGCATGACATCACTGAGGAAGGGTTTGCTTTTGCTGATTACTCTGCTTTCCCCTCTCCCAACAGTAAGTCCCACTGAACTATATGTGTCTGAATAGCTGCAGCAGCTGTTGGAGGCTACCCAGGGGATGTTCATACCCTTCTTTCAGGTAAGGGCACTGGCCCCACAATGGGCCTCTTCAAGTCTGTGCCAGTTATTTTGATAGATCTCCATGTCAGGCCCCATAGTCTGCTATGCAGGAGGATACGGCAGTGGAGGCCACTGCTGGTCCCACCCCTGACTGGGCCTGATCCTCCCATCCCACCCAGTTCTGCTCTCCTCCCTGCCCTACCCATGCCCCAAAAGAGAACACTGTTGGCAGCGGTAACACCGGGCAGCTCCAGCGCCTAGACCTCCTGATGCTGGAGCTAAGCACCTACTGGCGCTGGCCCAGCACTGGCGGTATAATCATACCGCTGGTGCTAAGAGTGGCTTACTGCACCAGCGCTGGTGGTATACCGGCATGGGCTCAGATGCACATTTCTTTCTTTTAAACTTACCTCTGGTTTGCCTTCTTGTCCCCCATCTTTGGCTCCATCAGCAAAACTGCATTGTCCCTGGTGGAAGATAGAATTGGGTTGTTAGGGCGCAATCCTAACCTGCAGTTAGACCAGCACAGTTAAGCCAGCAAAGTTTGGCCAGCCCAAGAGACATCATAAAGTATATTTGGACCACTCTCTGAGTCAGAGAGGCCAGCATACAGATGGCTCACATAAGATGTGAGCCATCCTCCCTGATTCCAAGAGTGGTCCAAACGTGCTTTATGATGGTGCTTGTGCCGGCCAAACGTCGCTGGCCTAACTTTGCCGGCCTAACTGCAGGTTAGGATTGCATTATTAGTTAGCTCACACACTAAGAGCTAATTCAGTTATATCCAGTGGTGTCATGCAGGGGGTACGCAGGGGTACGCGAGTACCGGTTTCTAGGATTACAGCTGGCCCCGCCCATTCACCCACCCACTCATCAACTCCGCCCCCTACAAAGTTTGAATTTCCTGCACATTTGAGTTGCCTGCATGTTCTCAGAGCCAGGAAGGCAGCGAGCGGAGCCTTGCCTTGCCACTGAAAAATGAGGTGCTCTGGGGTTTTGGAACTGTTGGGTCACTTTAACATGATGCCAGGCCTCCTTAACATGTTCTGGGGGTGCTGTGGAATACTGTTGCAACTGTTGGGTCAGTTTAAAATTGTCTGAGGCCTCAAAAAGGGCTTTTTTCATGTCACTTCCTGCCACGACATCACTTCCGGTTTATGATGTCACTTCCAGTGGGCAGGTCCCGACACGTGCCAATCAAAAGTGAGAACCTGTTGTTAAATCATTTAGATGACACCACTGGTTATATCCAGTTTGAACATTCTTTTTAGTTTTTAAGCACATTAGGAAATCTTTGTTCACCTTCACCCTTACAGCCATTATCCTTTCATAGCCAAATACACTTGGGCCATCAGCCATTATATTGGGTTCCTGTACCTCTCTCTCTCTCTCTCTCTCTCTCTCTCTCTCTCTCTCTCTCTCTC
>JAJKFI010000002.1:51279384-51330964 GCA_029204185.1 Lerista edwardsae | reverse complement strand
TATTATTATTATTATTATTATTATTATTATTATTATTATTATTATTATTATTATTACCGACCAAGTACAAATATTTTGCCAGAAAAAGGAAGGACAGAATTTCTCTTGCAATAGGAGTATTAGAATAAAGTAAACATTTGCTATTGTACATGACGACACATGCACAAAAGGGGAAGCTTTGCAGAATGCATAAATAGTAGCTATCCCCTACAATAAATAGCTCCTGTCTGCCCCTCCCAGCATGGACTTCCATCAGACGAAAATCTTGTTTGTCATTAGAGGAAAAAAATTCCCCACATAAACTCTTTTGAGGTGCAATGGTATCTGGAGAACATTGGAGCAACGACAGGGCTGTATTACCCCATGGCCAGCCCCTTAGGCTTTACAAATAAGGGTTCTGCAGCTCAATCAATGCATTTCGATCAAAATACCTCCCAAAAGAACTCTTCCTTTTGAGTTTGCAGTATTTTTTTTTAAGGACAGGTTGAATATCCCTTATTCGGACTGCTTAGGATTGCCAGGTGTCTGGATTTTGGATTTATTTGGATTTCAGAATAATTGCATAAATATAATGAGAAATGCTTTCTCTTGTTCTTTTCACTGTTGCCCATATGGGTGTCTAATGGCCTCTTTTTCAACTACCTCTGTATAGGCACACACCACAGAGCAGAGAATAGAATTACAGCCTGTACGTGGGAATGGGCACATGATCTTTCAGTGTTCATGCTATAGAAAGTTTTAAAAAAAGCATTGCGCAGAAATCTGTGGATTTCAGAATAGTCCGGATTTCGGACGCCTGGATAAGGGATAGTCTACCTGTATATCATAATTTAGCATATGATGTTTCTTAAGAACATGTTTGACATTGCATTGCTTTATGATGTAACTGTGCTCTTGTAATGAGCTGTTAAAATGACATCACTTCCAGCATAATTACATTACTTCCAGCCCATAGCAGGTATCATAAATTCTACTTGGTCTGTGGTATGAAATAAGTTTGATGGTATAAAATGAGGTCTGTGGTATGAAATGTCCCCTGGGCTACACAGAGGGGTCTCCTCCATTGTGAACTTGCTGCCTAGAATGGCTCCAAATTGGAGGGGGAGACACTGCTTGCAAAACTTAGTGCTGTGATTCCCCTCTATTTATTTAATTAATTAGATAATTTATTAATTAATTTATACCCCGACTTTCTGCCCCATGGGCACCCAAGGCGGCTTACAATAATAAAATACAATAAAACACAATATTTGACAATTAAAAACAATAATTAAAAACAATATTAAAATAATTAAAAATTATTATTTCTAGCAACGCTCCTGGTGGTTTCTTCCAAACCATGCCCCTCTGCCTGGTCTCTTTAAGTTGTGATGGTGGCAGCAGAAAATACCTATCTGCCCTTTCTCCCCTTTCAGCTGTTGAGCTAGTAATAAGGGAGAGTAGAGAGCAGGAAACGGTGCCCAAGTGTTAACCATTAACTGTTTTTTCTTGGCCTGCAACGTTATTTGGCTCCTTCTATGCCAGATCTGTTCCAGAACTCCATAAGGAATGCAAAATGCTGCTGCTAATAAAAGATTCCACTGGTATATTTCCATTTCTCTCTGTCCCATAAACTTTTCTAAGGGCGTAATCCTAACCTGGAGTTAGGTCAGGCACAGTTAGGCCAGCAAAGTTTGGCCTGCACAGGGGGCACCATAAAGCGCGTTTGGATCACTCTCAGAGTCAGGAAGGATGGTGCACATCTGTGTGCTGGCCTCGCTGACTCATAGAGTGGTCCAAACATACTTTACAGTGTCTCTTGTGCTGGCCAACCTTTGCTGGTCTAACTCTGCCTGCCTAACTCCAGGTTAGGATTTCACCCTAAATCACACAATTCTAAATCACAGAGACAACAAATATTTAAAAAATTAGATTTAGCCAAGTAAACTTGAGCTCACTTCTAAATCCTATGGTTTTCCATGTGAGAGTAACAGTAACAGTACCAGGGCCTGCTTTAAGCCGATTTGATCAATTGCTCCCATCTAAGCCCCCCTCCCCGCACTACAGTAATCTAGTCTTGTGTGCAATTATATGTTAAAATGTAGTTAAATATATTTGGTCCATTAAGAACGCAATCCTAACCTGGAATTAGGCTGGCACAGCCTAGCAAAGTTTGCCCAGCACAAGGGACACTGTAAAGTATGTTTGGACCACACTGAGTTAGAGAGGTCCAGTACACAGACATGCGTCATCCTCCCTGACTCCGAGAAAGGTCCAAACACTCTTTATGGTGGCCCTTGTGCCAGCCAAACTATGCCGCCTAACTGTGCCAGGCTAACTCCAGGCTAGGATTGCACTCTACATACACTTTTTAAGTGCACATTTTGATTGCCCTTCCATTCTACCATGGAGATATAAAGTCTAATAAATTATACTTATATATTTAAGATTCTGTAGACTTCAGCTATGAACCTGGGCCCTGAAAAACAAATGTTTCTGACTGAGCCCTGCAGCTCCTACAGTTAGCCCTGAACAGTACATTTGATTTAAATTAACGAGACTCAACAATCCTTTGTTATGGCTTGCTTAATCTTCTTATGGCTTTAAAGAACAAAAATGACAAGGGACATAAAACTCTTTTATGAAGAAAATTCAATGTTTTATTTCTCAATTTAGAACAAAGTCATATCAAATTGTAAGAGTAATATAAATGACAATTTAGCAAAATGATCCTTCCCATTATGAATAGATGCTCATAATTGCAATGAGAATATCCCATAAAACAGATATGCTGTTTGCACAACTAACTCTAATCTGGGGGTCCTCAAACTTTCAGCTACCAGGGCCACATTACAGTGCAATGCTAATCAGTGCAATGTACTTAATCAAAAGTAAGCCCCACTGAGTTTGATGGCACTCACTCCCAAGTAACTGAGTAATCCTAATTCCAATTAACTCCTCATGTAGCGATGCAGTGGCACCAACAAGGTGCTGTTACCCTGGGGAAAGGCCATGCTGGACTGCCAGGTCTACTTGGACCTGTGCGAGCACAAGTCCACGTAGACCTTTGTTGGGAGATTGAGGCCGGGAATGGCAGAGGCTATTGCAAGGGCAGGCGGGCAAGCGGAGTGGGCGCCAGCTACAGCAGGGCAAAAAAGTGGTGCGCATTTTTGCCTGCCCCCCCATGTCCAATATGCTCCTAAATGGAGTGATTCCGGACACTGGGGTGTGTGGCCAAGTGGCACAGGGGGCAGGGCAGCGGTGCTAGGGGCATGATGATATCACCCTGTTCCCAGTGTGCTGTGAGCCGCTTGTGGCTTTGGGGAACAGGATGGGATTCAGCAGGCAGTCTGATCCACCTTCCTCCACACCCTCATTTGCCTATATCAGTGCTCTTCAAACGGTGGATCGTGACCCACCATAGGGAGCAGAAAGGGGCCATTTCCCCTTAAGGGGTGTGGCTCCAGAAATGACTGCCTGAGGTGCCGTAGTGATTTCAGCGCTGCGGGGGCATTTAGGAGCAAGTGCCCTACCTGGATGGGGTACTTGGGGTTGTAGTAGGGTTGGGGAGTCACCTCCGAATGCCTTGCTCAGGGCCAGCTTTAAGCCAATGTGACCAATGTCGTCACATCAGGCCACACGCTTCAGGGGGCCCCGCACTAGCAGGGTGAGCACATTGCCTGTGGCTGCAGCTGGGATCTCTACGGGCTGTAAGTCAGTGAGGCGAGCAGAGCAGCTTTACCTTGGTCTCTCCCACCTGCCTCTGCCTCTGAACAGCCCAAGATGGGCCACCTGGAAGCAGTTGGCGGTGATGTTATATCACCACCAACTACTTCCACATGCATGCTTTGCACATGGCACAAACAGTGAGTGGGGGCCCCGCAGGGAGGGTTGGGGCCCCCACAGGAATGTCCCACATTGGGCCCCACTGCTGCTAGAGCTGGCCCTGGCCTCGCTGATGCTAAAAATAGCACCATTGCAAAGTTGGACTTCCTGTTTGGATGCCCAGTTTTGGGTGTCTTGATAGAACCGCAGTAATAGAACTTACTCCCAGATAAGTGCGCATAGTAGCAGTTCCCAAAGACCTACTTGGATGTTGGGACCACTGTAAGTAGCTGCAGAGGCAGGGCCTGGGCCTGGGGAGGGTGTCCTGATGGCGCCACAGTGATCACAGTACCTGGCACATTTTAACATCCCCTCGGGGGGCAAGGGTTGGGGAGGTCTGCAGACCCCTCTTACTCGAAAAGTGCATGTTTGAGCTCTAAACAGAGCTTTTCTTTGCTGCAGGGAGACCCACGGAGGAGGCTGTGGGCCTCTCCAACCCTGTCAAAGGCCCCCCAACCCCCCAGGTACATTAAAATGTGCCTGGATGCCCACAGTGCCACAACAGCTGTGGCGCTGTCAGGAAACCCTCCTCAGCTACTTACAGCTGTCCCAACGTCTGAGCAGGACTTTGAGAACTGCTGCTATACACTTTATCTGGGAGTAAGTTCCATTGATCTCAGTGGGGCTTACTTCTGAGTAGGACTGCATAGGCTTATATTGTTGATCTGTAAAAGTGAGAAGTACTAGGGCTCAGGCCTGTCAGATAGTTATGCCACATGACCTGTAAGGCCAACTCAGAGGGGTGTGTGTGTGTGTGTGTAACTGTGCATGACTGCCACAATATTTTCTTTCCTTACTTTGTAACTGGTTGTCCCAACTTTGCTAGTGTGTGCTCATGTCACCTTTCTTCCATCCAGCATTGTTTCCTTTTGTATCTTTGACAACTACAGAAGTGTAATAAATTCAACTTATCACGGAATCTGCTGGGGAGGATAAGGTGAATTGCTGACTTCTTTGAAAGAAAAGAAGGGCACTTCCAGGTGTGTGACTTGTAGAGTCAGTCAGTTGTTGCTTTTTCATTTTGCAGTCACATGTGGAACTGGAATATTCCTTCTACACCACAGTAGACACTATTTGTTTTGGGGGCACAATAGACTGACCCCTTCTTTTACCCTTCCTGTTTCTGCTGTGGTCTCTTGAAACTACCCATGCTGCTCTCAAAGTGGTGAGAGCAGCACCAGTAACACATCATACATGTGTTGATCGTGTAGTTCTACTGCTGTTCTCAGACTAGATGTTTAATTTTCTGTACTAGTTAGGACTCTTCTGCCCATGAGGTGGGGTGAAGTGACAGGCAGCTGGGAAAGGTGGCAGATTGCTGAGGAGGGGATGTGTGTGCCCTGCATACAGGCTGCATCTCACTGTTATCTTCACTGGCCATTTGCTCAAGCTCTATCTCAGTGCTTTCCAACCTGGGAGTTGGCACTGCTAAGGGGGTTGGAAATCAATTTTCTGGGGGTCATGAAGAGCTTGGGGCAGCCATCTTAAAAGCTGTGCACCACCATGTTCATTTTGGCTAGGGAAGAGGCTTCCTAATCAAACTGCCACGTCCTCAAAGCTTGTGGCAGCAAGGGAAATTAGCCTTGCTATGGGCTCAACAGGGTGCGTGTGTATGTGTGTGATAAAGTCTCTCCTGGGTCCCTTTCCGAGCAGGCATGTCACACCTTCCATGTGCATGTCTAGGCAGGCGCGCACGGAGGCCCGAGCACGCCCCATTGCTGGTGCTGAAACTGTGCCCCCTCACGTCGCCCCGCCTCCACATGTCACTCAGACATGCCTCCCTTAGCCCGGAAACGCTCCATTTCCGAGCTAAGGGAAGCATGGGCGGGCGGGAGGGCCAAAAACCGCGCAGTTCCACATGCGATGGCGCCCCACCAGCTTGCACCATGGGAGGGGCCACAGGTAAGATACGCGCCTATGTCTAGGTGAGTCTCAGGACACGGGGAAGAGGAACGTAAATACTCTGAAGCATATCTAAGGCACCCTTCTAAGGCACTCTATCTAAGGTGCTCCCTGAGGCACCTAGTGGGCCACTATGAGATACAGGAAGCTAGACTAGATGGGTCACTTTGATCAGCCGTGGCATAGAGAAGCTTCAATGCATTCTGAGCAATATCGTTCTCAGTGCTGAATTGATCACTGAACTCAAAACTCAAAAGTCACTTAGAGACAGAGCATTCAGAACATTCTAAAAAGGAGGTGGAGTTCCCTTGACTTTCAAAAAGTGTGATTTATTTGAAACAATCACTTCCTGTTTAATGACATAAGGAGTCATATGGCTTTTCCAGCCGTAAGGAGTCCTGACAGGTTGTCATACCTAAAAAGGGGGGTCCCAGTGCAAAAAAGGTTGGGAACCACTGCTCTAGCTGGACTCACTGCCATCCTTTCCACGCTCTGGAGAAGGGTCAGGAAGGTGCACGTGGCACCAGTTGTTCTTGCCAGCCAACCTGAGCTAGAAGGAGCTTCAGCCAAGGCTGCTCCTGTCAGGTGGACGTTTGCCAGCCCTCAGTCAGCAGGTGCTTGAGCACCCATCTCTACAGCCATTTCCTCTTCTTTCCCCCGGCAAGTTATCAGGAAGAGGGCGCGTCCTCCAAAAGGGAACAGGAAGGCAGGCAGCCCCACTGCCTGAGGCTCATGTAAGCACAGGGAAAAGGCAGTACACACCTGATGGATGACAATATTGTGTGAACCTATCGTCACATCCTTAAGGAATGAATGAGCAACACGTGACAATCTCTGACCAAACAGCCCTTCTGGAAATACCCAGAGAAAGAAGTTACAAGATGTATGAAATTGATAATTTGTGTGTGGTGGTGGTGGTGATCACGTGTTCAGCGAGTTTCATTTTTATTGTCACAGGCTGAAGTAAGTCCCATTATTGTCAATTGTACTTACTCCCAGGTAAGTATGGATAGGATTGCAGCCTATCCATGATTAAAATTAAAAATCATAACACGAAAAAGGCCCCAAAATCCGTCCCACACGTTCGGCTTCTAAAAGAGAAATAACAGTAGAGTTTGCACGTTGAAGAGCAACACAGGATATGCGGCTAAGCGACGGGGGGGGAGAGCTGTCCGCTGCGGAAGTGAGGGGGCTTCCTTTAGGCTGCCTGTACTCTCCGGGTAATTTGGCGCCTTTTCGCTAATTGCCTCGCGCACTCCTGTTGCCAAGCCGACGGCTGCTGCCCTGCCTCTGCACGCGCAGGGCTGGGCTGGGCTGGGCTTCGACGTGTTTGTTGTGCTGCTGATGTTACAGCCGCTGCCGCCACCATCACCACCGCTCCCCTTCCAGATGGTCCCCCGCCTTTGAGTCGAGCGGTCGCCCACCCGACCGGCGCTTGTTTTCGACTGCTGCCTTCCGCGCAGCGTGGGGGGCTCTTTCCCAGGCTTCTCTTTTCCTTCCAGGATGACCAGCGGGCAGGAGAGCCGGCAGGTGCAGGGCAGGTGAGTCGGGCGCCCAGACGGGAGAGCGTAGCCGGCGCGGCCGGACGGGGGAAGACGGCACCGTTTAAGCCAAGGCGTCCTGCGAGCGCGGAGTGCCCAAATACTGGTTCAGCGCGGGCAGCTCGTTCAGCCACCAGTTGCCAGGAAAGGTGTGCGGCTCGCTGTCTCTCGGAAGCCGTTCCCAGCGCGAGAGTCGGAGGATGGAGAGCGCGCGCTCTGTTTGGCGCAACAACAAAGACGCCATGATAGGCACGGGGGCTGAGGAGGAGGAGGTGGCGGCGAAGCTGGCACGACGAGGAAGCAGGCAGGCGAGAACCTGCAGCAGGGTAACAGCCGCGACGGCGCCCTAAAGGACGGGTGCCTCTGGGGAAATGGGGGTGGTCGGGAGGGTTTGCTAACCCGGTAGAAACAAGATCTTCCTCCGCTGTAACGGTGTGCGGGAGTGGCGGGAATTCACGGTTTCCTCCCCTGCGGTTCCTGGTCCCTTTATGTTTGCCCCCTCACGTTCAGCCACTCGGTGCAGCCGGCAACATTCAACCTTCTCTCCTTAGCGAGCACTCCCCCTTTTTTATTGTTGTTGAAGAGCTCCTTGCCTGTTGCAATGGTGTGACAAGCAGCAGTGCCCCAGGCGACGCTTTTGCCTTTGTTGCATTTTCAAGCTATACTAGGAAAAGCTGTACCGTACTAGCAACAGAAGATGCAAATGTATTCTTTCCCAACCACGAGGAAGGAGAAATTTCCCAAGTAGGAAAGGCAATTTATTTTTTGCTCTTTCCACGATTCAAGCAGACTCCAGCTGGAACAGTAAGGCCCAAAATTCAGGATAGAGCATACCCCATCCCCATGTTTTTAACTTCATGTTTAAACTGGTATAGTTACTAAGGCTGCAGTCCTGTGCTCCCTTGCCTGGAACTAGAGTTGCAGTTCTATAAACACTTTCCACGGAGTAAGCCTTACCGAACACAGTGGGGCTTACTTCTGAGTAGACATGCATAGGATCATGCTGCAAGTCTCATGGAACACTGAGATTTCTGACTTAGAATTTTGGGGCAGTAATGTAATTCTGGGGGGGCCCTTTTGACTGTGCCGCCACCAGGAGAGGTGAGAGGGGTGGCGGCCAGGAAGAGGGCCTTCTTGGTGGTGGCCCCCCAACTTTGGAATACCCTCCCCTTCGAATTGAGAACTGCCCCCTCTTTGCTAACATTTTGGCGGGGGCTGAGGACCTTTTTATTCCAAAAAGCTTTTAATTGTTGACAGGTGTTATATTTTTATTCTTATTAATCTTATGATCCAGGGGCTTGTTTTGTTGGTTTTAATTTTTTTAATTGTATTTTAATACTGTTTTTTAACTTTTTTTTTAATGTTTAAGTTTGTTTTTATTGTTTTTTACTGTAACGCCGCCTTGAGTGCCTTCGGGCATAAAGGCGGGATATAAATTTAATAAATAAATAAATAATTTTAGATGTCCATCAATCGTAAGCTACTAGTCAAGCAAAAGCCACTATTCTCTCAGTATCAGTAATTCCACTGCAATAGCAGCGTAACAATTTCAGGACTGCTGTTAAGGATTACTGAGAAATTTCCCGACCATTCATAACAAAAGTTGTAGATCTGAGAAAGACAATTTGCCAAGATGAAATCTTGGTGCAGTGGGCTCTTAGCTCCTGTGGTGAGTTTCTGTGTAAGGGACAAAACTAGGAGGTGTTATGCTTGAGAGGCATGACACTTTCAATATTGTAATATTGTAACAATATTACGATTTGCGTACAGACTACTATAAGCCAGCTTCTGATGCTTGTATGATTTTTTTAAAGTTAGGAAAATGGAAGAATTGGGGATTTACCTGATAGTAAGGTGAGATAATAGGTACTTGAGCAGAGTGACTAGATAACCATGGAGGAAAGAGTGCCTATACCTTTAACCATTGTATAGAGGAGGGAATTTTGGCAGGTGCAGCTTTTGAAACCTTTCCATGTTGAGCTGAACCTGCCAAAATTTCCTCTTCTATACAATGTATAGACACCCTGCCCTCCATAGTATCTAGTCATCCTGTACTACTGTATAATGAAGCCTTGCTGGTACTGTGTAGAAAAGTATATTCTAGTCAGGGAAGTCATGAAAAGCCAATACATTTTGATAAGTCTCTTCATCAGGGGCCATGGTGCAGTAGGAAGGATTATAGCTCAGTGCTGGAGCACATGCTTTGTTTGCAGACAGTCCCAAATTCAATTTGTCATAATTTCACAGGAACCTAAAAGGACTGAAAGCATGGTAAGGACTAAAGACAACGTCTCTTGGCTCCTATGTGGTCACAACAGCTGTTTACAGAATGGAAAATGAAACTAATCTAAAGCAACTTCTTTGCCCCTTATAAGGGCAATATACAGTAGTTCAGTAAATGCTTGTTGGAGTGTAATTCTTCCCACCTTTCTAGCACTGGGGTAAGGACAGTGCAGCTCCGAGGTAAGGAAACAAACATTCCCTTACCTTGAGGAGGCTTCCGTGACTGCCCCCATACTGCAGGATGCAGCAGATGCCCCATTGGCACAGATATGTCAGTGGTGGAAAGTTGGTTAGGATTTGGGTTTTCGTTGTTTGGCCCTGTTTAGTGATTTATTATTGCTTTGTTTTGCATTGGCGTTTATTGATTTAATTATTGTATTACGGTCAATCCTCATTTATCTGCAAGGGGCAGAATTGTGACTTTCCTCATTAACTGCACCTCTGTCCTCATTATCCACTATGCTGCAGCAGTCGTCAGAATGGCAACTACTGCAAGTGCTGACTGCTTTAAAATGGATGGCAGACGCATCCACTGGCCATGTTTAAGGGGTCCGTGCTGGTTGCCGGTGCTTTTCTGAAGATCCTTGCAGCCTCTGGAAGGTCTTGGAGAGATTTGGAGATCTTTTGGTCTTTCCTGCTGAGCTCTGCTGGCCTTGGGAGGGTCTCTGCTGGATTCTTCTGATGGCAGATGAGGTACCCCTTGCATCTAATCCCATTGATCCCATAGGATCAAGGGTTCATTATCTGTGAATTCGCTATCCGCGAGGATTTCTGGGAACCTAACCCTAGTGGACACTAAGGATTGTATTTGTGCTGTCTTGAGCTTTTGTTAAAGAGTGGAAAGGCAGTATGGAAATATTCTTAATAAATAAAGCCATAAAGTCACAGTTGCCAACCATAACTACATTCCATGGTATAACACAGTCAGTGGAACTTAACAGACAGGAACCTGGGCTAGTAAAGGCCTGAGACTTTGGAGATCTAGTACCAGTTGGCAGAATAGTCTACACTCAATTACCAATGAACTGAACCAGTATAAGACATCTTCTGAAACAGCACAGAGGAGTTGGGTGCAGTGCTCCTAGTAATAGAAATGAAGGGAAGGGGTTTTCTCCCCCATCCATTGGGACACCATTCTTTCCCCACTTGCTTACTCACACACCTATCCTTCTCAACCTCTTGCTTGTTAACCTGCCTGTCATCTTCTATGGGAGATGGCCCTGCGGGCATGCAAGGAGGCAGCCAAATTTTGGGGGACTCGGGGCAGTGTGGCATCATCAGTTATCCCTCGCAGCACACCTGAGCATGCTTCAAAATGAAAGGCTGGATTTCATACTAATGTGCTTTGTAGGCAGCGGTCTCCTTGTTGTGTAGATGTGTCTGGGCATTAACCAAAGCTTATTATAGGTGCACACTCCAGTTCCTTATTCATGTGTACATATATGGTCATGATATGATTTGAAGAATACAGTATATGAATCATTTAGTACAGTGTAGCACATGCATCTTCCTTCACTTTCTGCAGAAATTAATGTAATGGGGCTACTGCACAGTCATATGCATAGGCCCAGTTAATGTACTCTTTCTATTTAAAGAAAGGGGGTACAGACATCTCATGAATTAGGTTAATGCGTGTATGAGTATACTGTACATAGTTCCAAAATAACCAATTGATAAGTGTATATGTGGTGCAAGACTTGTGGCCACCTTTCCATATTTTATTTACTGTATATTCCTGACCATAACAAAAGTTGTGTACCCACACACACACACCCCTCCGAATAGAAACAAGAGTGGGGCTTAGAAGATAGAAAACCTGAGGCTTAGTGTATCACTTATTCAAAAGAGAAATATCCATTATGGCATTTAAGAAATTAAACAGAAATATGACCTTTTTCTGGGCTTGTAGTTTCCTTAATATAGTTTGCTCATGATAATTACTGCTTGGATTATTCTGAAATTTCATTTATGGCTGTTATAAATTAAAGGTGTATCCAGACAGACTGGCAGTCCTTTGCATGATCTCCTGTGGGTATTGATAGGGTGGCAGTAAAAATAATGCTATGTTTCATGATACAGCATTACTTCCTGGTTTTCGTATGCAAAACTCCTATGCAGCCAATTTCATCATAGTGGAGCCTTATTTAGCAAGATCCCATCAAATTTATTATTGGTTGGATATAGGTGCAATTGTACCAATTCAGCATTAAAAAAGTTTTTATATAAAACCAAAAGTTTCTATTATGGGTACAGGAGTTATGTTTTAGGATAGCAAGTTGCAAGAATGCAAACAAATGAAATGTGACAATCATACCCTTTCTCTTGCTCAGTTGTTATCTCATGTAACAAAAACAGTTAACTGGCAGCAAAGGAAAACAAAGGGTATAAAACTCCCCATCACCAACCAACTTGCAGCCTAATCCTATGGTTGGGTTGCACCAGTGGAAGTGTTGTTCCTGCACATGATGTTACAGAAGCACCATGAAGTGCTTTGTGACACAACTAGTAGCTGGCGCGAGTGGGAAAGCTCTGGACTTCCCACTGGCAGGCCAGCTATCAGTGCTGTCACAAATGTCCCTTACCCCAATTTTGGCAACTTCAGCAGCCAAAATTCCCTCTCAGGATATACTGTAGTATGGCCCACATTGGAATGTAGTTAGTATTGGACTGTTAAGCTAGTGGTATTCAAACTTTTTAGACTGGGACCCACTTTTTAGAATGGCACTCATTGGAACCTACCGGAAATGATGTCAGTATTCTGAAAGTGATGTTGTGACAGAAAGTGACATCATCAAGCAGGAATGCTGTCCTTGTAACATAATAAAATGACACTTCTGAAATGCAAATTGGCATTCTTGGACTGCAGTAATTGTACAACCATGAAATATCAATGATAAAAAGCAAGATTAGGACAAAATATGATGTAAAAATGGTGAACTAAAAACAAAATTTAAAAAAATCCTCACTTGAAAATTCAAACTGTTAACATTCGCAAGAGGAATATCACAAGATATCTGCAGTTTCCAAGATGGCTGCTCCCAGCTTTCTGCGACCCACTTGCAGCCTACCAAGTGGGTCCTGACCCACAGTCTGAATACCATTTATCTATGAAGCAGTTTCTTTGCAAGGCAATAATAATTGATACATCACATGTGAACTAGCTTCAAGCAACATACATTACAAAGGCAGAGAAGCTTAAATATTATTTTTGTAGAAGAGTTCAATTCTAAATGATTTTTAAAGTGATGCTTGAAGTAGTTCTGTCTTGCACCACTTTTAAGCTGTAACTGAATGTTCTTTTATTGATGTTGCACTGTTAAAGTTGACTTCCTGTCAGTGTCATCTGAATCTGGTAATTAAAAGAAATTATATAACAAAGAATTTCTTTTAATTACCAGATTCAGTTTTCTATGAGAACCGTTTATTGAAAAGGAATACAGTATTTGCTTTTCCATTGTAAGATGAATTGCACCTCTATCTCACAGTGATTCAGTATTGGCACAGGATAGTGAGAGGATATCAGTTTGGTTAGACTATTTCAGCAGTCTCTGTTAACATTTAATCTTTGCAATAAAGATAAACAGATCCCATTAAATTACAATTTATAAGAATAAAAAAAGCTGGCTTGTAAAAATAAGGATTACTTTTAAGATGTCATGCTTCTCTTTTTTAACAAAAAAGTAATCTTTAGATAAAAGATTGCTTCCATTATAAATTTATATCTACATTATTAGCAATTTAAACTAAACCTCATGTCTTTATAGCAATAACTGTTCAAGCGTGACTTTTCATTGAGAGCTGTTTAAATACCAAGATTCACATTAGTTTGTGTTTCCATTATCTTTGTGGGGATGTACATATACCACCCACCCCTAAATTGACCAATGATTTAGCTTCCATATTTGCACAATCCTCATTCTAAGCGAAGATGGTTGCAAGTAGGTGTTGAATAATTCCATCTTCTCTTTGTCACCAGACACTAGTTGGCCATCTTTATTGAGCAGTCCATTTAGAAGCTTTCTTCCATTAAAAATAGTAGACTGACTCCTGGAAGGTTTGGGTGCTTACGTTGAGAGCCTGACCCTGTAGGACAAAGAGGAATCTCAAGGATTCTCAGTCTCTCTTAAATTGGCATCATTTCAAGATAACAAAACAGTCTCAATACATTAACATTGAATTGATAGTCAGACCTTGGGTCAACGTTTTAGTTTTCTTACAGCTGCCCTGCTGTAAGCCAGTGCTGGCTGCTGTAAGGCAAGCATAAAACACGTTCAGGTAGCACATGCTGCCAGAGTGCTAGTAGGGGTGCCTTCCTTTGCACACTGTTGCCATGCTGGCTGCATACTGCAGCACGTAAGTCAATGCAGGTGGCAGGAGGGGATGGCAGAATGGTGTTTAAAAAGCAGGAAGGAGGTGAAACGGGGTGGGGAAGGGAAGGAACAGGAGCAAGGAGGCACAGAGTTAATCTGTGGAACTCTTTGCCACAGGAGGTGGTGATGGCATCTGGTCTAGATGCCTTTAAGAGGGGATTGGATGGATTTCTGGAAGAGGAGTCCATAGTGGGCTATAGGCAATGGTGGGTTGTAACCTCCTTGCATTGGTAGTAGGCTACTTCAGAGTACTGGGTGCAAGGTAGTGGCAGTGGGATCCAAGCATCTTGTTGTCTCATGCCTCCCTGGGGCACCTGGTGGGCCGCTGTGAGATATAGGAAGCTGGACTAGATGGGCCTTGGCCTGATCTAGCAGGGCTCTACTTATGTTCTTACTAGTAATCATTAGGAACGTGGTGGCGCAGTGGGTTAACCCGCTGCTGCTGGGCTTTCTGACTGGAAGGTTGGGAGTTCAAGACTACACAATGGAGTGAGCTCCCGTTGCTTGTCCCAGCTCCTGCCAACCTAGCAGTTAGAAAGCGCCTAAAAAATGCAAGTAGATAAATAGGGACCACTTCGGTGGGAAGGTAACGGTGTTCCGTGCGCTACGGCATATAGTCATGCCGGCCACGTGACCACGGAAGCTTGTCCTCGGAGAAAACGCCTGCTCTACAGGCTTAGAAACTGAGATGAGCACTGCCCCCTACAGTCGGTCACGACTAGACCGTTCAGTCATGGGGAAACCTTTACCTTTAATCATGTATTAGATTGTGCTGTAATGCTTCCAAGTCCTTCTGCCAAAGCTAGCTTCTTAAAATGAGCTGGGAACCTATATGGCATTCCCTGATCCTGCAGTAACCCCTCCCCCTTTGTTGGAGAAGAGTGAATGCTGCCATTCAGACATTTTTTTATTACATTCTTCCCCAAGTAACCTAAGGGTACATATCGTCATTGGCATTTTGTATGGGAAGGTTGTGCATTAGTTTAGCACATTACTCAATCTTGTGAGAACTGAGCCAGAAGATATAATACCCCTGTTCAGTCATAATCCTGGATTGAATGACTAGAAATGTATACAAATGGGCTGCTTTCTTCCTATTAACACTTGCTATCCAAGTTGGAGTAAAGAGGGGGAATATAGCTATGGTTGGGTCCAGACATTTTGTGTTGGCTGATGCATATTGATTTTCTGAATTGTATAAAGAATTGTACAAAGGCTCAAGTTAACTTTGCTAGTTTTGGTGATGCTAGCACAGAACTTGGGTGGGGAAAGGATGTGGTGGTGGACGATAGAAGATTTTACAGTATATACATCCATTCTCCTAAACAAATATCTCATTCATAGAGTTCTGTAGTTAAACTATTTATGACTGTATGGCTCTGTGTGATCACAATAATGATTTGGTTTTATGAATGAATGAATTGTTCACTTTCATTTTGGAGATTCATTTGGAATAATTACGTAGTGCTATAACAATGTTACAAGATTTTAGTTCTGTTACAACAAAATAAAATGTATACTTACAAAATATAAGTATACATAATAAAAAAATGTATACTTACGCATTGTATTATTATCTTTCAGTGAATCTGATGTTTCCTGTTCGGAAGATAAAGGTAATTGGTTTTTTAAAGTATACTAAATGTTTTAAAGTAAATTTGCTTTTAAATTATCACTTGTGTTTACATAGAAGTAGATCTTTATTAGGCCGGTTTTAAGAATTCTGTAAGGTATTTCACGGCTTTAAAAAATTGATTTTGTTTGTCCTCCCAAGCTTCTGTTACAGACTCCATCAAATTCATTTGAATTAAAGCTATAATTTTGAGACATTCCTTCATCCTGCTAACTTCAGAATGACTACTTTGGAAATTAATGGTACCATGTTTGATCCCAAGTAAAGGACCATAGCGCAGTGGTTGACTACGTGGTTTGCATGCAGTCAGAAGTGTAGCAGGTTGGGGGCGGCATGCAACGTGCTGTATAAGTGTAATCTCTTCTTGCCATCAGAGCCATTTGGGGCAGGGATGACAACACATGTGTATTGCTGCTGCTGCCCTGAATGGCTCTGATGGTGAGAGGGAGGGGGTGCTTACAGGGAGCATTGTGGCACCTACCGTACTTACTGTACTGCCTCCCTGTGGTAGGTCCCAGGTTCAGTCCTGCTACCTCAAAGTAGCAAAGAAAAAGTCCAGTGTGAAACCCTGGAAGGCAGCTGTTTGTCATAGCATTGTTGGTCGGTATCAACCAACAACCATATGATGGGGCGGGATTGAGTCAGACATTAAGACTGGATCAAAATGTCTCAGAATTTTGCGACCCTGTTCACAGCTCATGAAATGAGAGATCTCTTTCGGCAGTTTACTTAGGTAGCAGATGTCATGGAGATGGGGGAGGGACAGTGCTAATTGGCTGGTGACTGCCATGTTTTTCCCCCCAGAATGCCCTGTTGTGATTTACCCAGCAACAAATCAGAGCTACGAAATGCTCTTAATGTCCCTCTTTGAAAATCGTCTCCAAAAATGGGAGCGGATTATTTATTAGTAATGTTGCTGTGTTTTCATATTTATTTTGAAGAATTTATACCCCGCCTTTCCCATGCCGAAGCAAATGCCCAAGGCGGCTTACGTGAGCAGGCTAGTCTAAACCACCTTTTTTTTCAATGGGGTTTTTACAAATCTACAGTATTCTTGTGATCTGCCAATCCTCAGTCCCAGATGTCGCCTTCCCAGTGTGGTTCTCTCCTTTGGCTGCCTGCCATCCAGCCTCAGCAGACAATCGCAAGTCAAGCCTGGACAGGTCCTCGAGGTCATATTCCATTCTTTGGCAGCTGGCCTCCTCACATACTCCACTGCAGCTCTCACTTGCGGCGAGCTAATCAGCTCCATAGCGACTCTGTTCTGCCACCACAGGTACTGCAGCTTGTCCCAACCTGGCATCCGTCTCCCATCCAAAAGCAAACCACAGATTTTCCTGCTTAGCCTCAGGCAGTACCAGCAGCTCAACCATCATTCCACAACTCCTGCCATAAAAAATTATGGCTCAATTGCATTCTATTTCTAACAGTTCTAAGAAAATACAGAATCCCAAGCTATGGTTTTGCCAACCATAGTTCAAATTCCTAACCATGATTAATGTTCCAGATGTTCACTTCTAACTATAGTTTGTGTGAGTTTAGAATCCAAAGATGCTGTCAGTTCCTCATGCCTTAATTACATCTAGACTAGATGGTTGTAATTATCTCTATTAGGGTTGTCCAGAAAGAGAATTCTGGAACTACAGCTGTTGTGGAATAAAACTTCCAGATCTGATCAGGGTTTGACGATCTAACTATATTTTGCCAATTTTGTATCTGTTGCATTTGTATCTATTTCCGGCAGCAAATTGAAGTGCAAGTATTCACATTAATGGTCTGGGAACAGAATGCCTTAAGCATACCTGCACACGTATAAGCCTTTTGATCCACTTCAGAGGTTTTAGTCTTTGGCCTATTACCATTAATATAACTATGCAATTGCTAAACACTAGATGCAGGGACTTTTTTGGTGGTGGCTCTTCACTGTGGAACTACCTTTCTGTTGAGCTATGGTAGATTCCTTTTCCAGCCATTAGATCAGTTGTCAAGACAACTGACAGCATGTGTCTGACATCTATTTTTCCTGCCTCTTTTCCTGCTGTTTTTTCAACATGGTTTAGTGGGACTGCAGGATTCTTTTTAAGTCATTTTAATTTTTTTGTCCTCTTTTTAATATGTTGTACACCATGTTAGATACTTCTCATTGAAAAGTGGTATCTAAGTAATATTTCTTTGAAGAATTTTTATCCTGACTTACTGAAGCAAATGCCCAAGGAGGCTTACAGAGCTTCATAACTAGGGATAACTAGGGATGTGGTTTTTTTGGTGATTTCCCCCCCCCCCCCCAAATTTCTTGACTAAAACAGCAAATTGTGGTGCTATATGTTTTTATTCAAATACTTTAAACCCCCAAAGACGGTGTGTTGTGTTTTTTATTCTACATTCTCATTTTTATTAATTTTAAATAATAAATCATTTTAGATTTTAAATAAAAATATTAGTCTCATTTTTATTAATTTTAAATAGTGTACTAGGTAGATGATACAGGTGATATAGTATCAGCAGATACAGCCACAGTATTCTTTCTAATTGGAAAAGTTGTCTGTTTTAATGTCTGGAAAGTATCTTAAGCACCAAAATGCAGTGTTTTGTGTTCTTATTTAGATGCTTTAACCCCAAAAGTAATGTTTTGGGGTTTAATGCATTTTCTACAAAAAAAAAACCCCAACCCCTATTTATAACAAAAGTGCAATATGACAATAAATACATAAATATGTATTTATGACAATAAATACGATATGATAATGACAGCCTTTAAATAAAGGTAAAGGTTTCCCCATGACCAAATGGTCTAGTTGTGACTGACTGTAGGGGGCGGTACTCATCTCACTTTCTAAGCCAAAGAGCTGGTGTTTGTCCTAGGACAAGCTTCCGTGGCCAGCACGATTATATGCCGAGGTGCACGGAATGCTGTTACCTTCCCACCAAAGTGGTCCCTATTTATCTACTTGCATTTGTAGGTGCTTTCCAACTGCTAGGTTGCCAGGAGCTGGGATAAGTGACAGGAGCTCACTCGGTTACCCAGTTTCAAACTGCCAACCTTCCAGTCAGCAAGCTCACCGCTCAGTAGTTTAGCCTGCTGCGCCACCACGTCCCTTAAATACCTCTAGTAGCAGCCTTTTATGTTAGAGCAGTGGTCTTCAACCTTTTTTTGTGTCATGACCTCATTAAATAAATTAACAAATAAAGTATTAGACTGGGGACCCATCCCAGTCCTGCCCAACTCCTGGGACTCTTTCTACCCACTCCCAGGCTCTGTAATGTCCTCCTAGCACTGTTCAGGGTATAGAGAGAGCAGAACACTAAGCCTGGCACTGCTGAAAGTCATTTTAGCACAATTGCTAAGAACCTGAGCAGGACTTAGACAGAATCTCCTGCTATGCCTTTCCCTTTAACTGGTGATGCTCTAGTCCAGTTGTCTTCAACCTTTTTCATTCCAGTAAGTTGCTGTGATCCCAAAACTGAGGGCGCAATCCTAACATGGAGTTAGACTGGCGCAGTTCGGCTAGCAATGTTTGGCCAGCACAAAGGTCATTGTAAAGCGTGTTTGGACCACTCTAGGAGTTGGGGAGGATGGCACATGTCTATATGCTGGCCTCTCTGACTCTGAGAGTGGTCCAAACATACTTTACAGTGTCCTTTGTGCCAGTCAAACTTTGCTGGCCTAACTGTGCCAACCTAACCCGTTTAGGATTGTGCTCTGAGGCTTTGTGACCCCATTGGGATCCCGACTCCAAGGTTGAAGAACACAAAGCAATATCCCATGTCAGGTCCACTGCCAAGACAGTTTGCCCAAACTGCAGTCCACCTTCAAACTGTGATTTCAAATACTGGTTTTGTCGCTCACAATGCAAAATATTTTTTTTTTGCATGGTATTGTTTCAGACATCTTGCTAAACCATGGCTGAGTGTTATACAAAAATATCATTTGCTCTCCAGTTTATTTTGAGAAAACCCTTATCTTTCAGTTCAGTTCTCCATGAATAAAACAGGAATAACAGAAGCTTACTATCAGGCTAAAAGTAATTCTTGTTCAGTTGCTTTGTAATGTTAATGTTAAGCCTACATTGACAGGAAGACTCATTCATATTATAAATTGCTGTTATGTAACTCTCTCTTTCCATTAACATAACTCTGTGTGTGTGTGTGTGTGTGTGTGTGTGTGTCCCTGTCCGTGAATGAGAAAACAAGATGATGTGGCCTTCACATATGAAAACACCTTTTAGGGTTGTTAGGGTAAATGGCTATGCAAACATAGTTTTAGAGCCAATACTCTTTAAAAACATGAGCTAATCTGGTATCAAATTATGACTGTAAGTTACAGAGTAATAAAGCTTTACTTCCTCATGAAACACTAAATAGATGTCTTAAGGCAAGTTATTCAGATAGAGGTTCTGCCCTTTCATTTTAGCTCTTTCCATATGCAGCATTTTTTTAATGGAAATAAAAATTAAAGAGCATAGCAGATAGAATGCTTTTTAAGAACAATGCTATTTCTGATTTCATTTTAAAACTAATTTTTTTATAAATATAACATAAATTAAAAATGCTATTTATATTATATTTTTGCATTATTCTTTGTTTAAATGCCCTTGGGATTTTAGTTACTTCTGGTGTTTTTATGACTATATTTGACTTGATTTTGGCTATAATCCTATGCACTTTTCTGGGCGTAGGCCCCATTGAACACAATGGGTCGTAATTCTGAGTAGACCTGTTTAAGTCTATGCAGATTGGGCTGTTCATCATGTTGTAAGCTCTGATGAGTCCCTAAAGAGAAAGAATAGAAAATTTTAAAATTGTTGTTGTTATTATTAATGGCTGATTTTGGTCTTGTTCAATGTATTTATGTATAGAGTTCTTTCCTTTCACATCTTGGCTAACCGCATTGACTCCAGTGGTAGTTTGAAAATTGAATCATGTTTGCTTCGACATATTGATCTGTAAATCCCCCATGCCATGCAATACCATGAGAAATGATTACCCTGCAAGAGTTTAACTACTGGTTGGTACAACATGGAATGGTGTTTTCTTTCTTTAAGAAGCTGGGGGAGGTGCAAAATGGGGCGGAACTACAGTGGGGGAGCCCTTAGGAGCTTGCCCCCTCTGCAGTTCCAATCCAGCTGTGCCCCCCCCAGGAATAGCCCAATCAGATCTACCTGATGCTGCCTCACAAAAGACCACATAAACTAATAAACAGAAATCTGCACTCTTTCCCACACAGTCCTTTTCTACAAAACAGGAAGTGTAGGTCATGTTGGGACTTCTCAGCATGCTGCAGTCTGTGTTTGTCTAGGGAACAGCGATAAACATCCTACTTCCTCATCTTGCTCTTTTCTTGCATGGTCCCTTTAAATTTAAAGGAATCACATGAGGAAGGAACAAGATGAAGGGCTATCAAAGAGGATTGATGTAGCTCCATCTGTAGCAGACTGGTAGGAATCTCCCACTCCCCTGCCATTCATAATGTCTCATTGTTTATGTCTTGGATAGGCTGGCCATGTGGGTCGTCATCCCATGCTATTTTGTAGAGCAGTGGTTCCCAAACTATGGAGCCATGGCCCACCAGTGGATCCCAACCAGTGGTGTCATCTACTCCCCAGTAGACGGTTCACTGGGCAGGAGTAGGGAGTGATTGACAGTCCGTCGATTCACTTCCGGTTTCTTTGCGTGCCCCGCGCGGCTTTCCCTCGCCTCGCAGGGGGCGCCTGCTCGCCTTGGGGGATGGGTGGGGGGCGCGCCAGGTGCCTGGGCGAGCAGGCACCCCCTCCAAGGCGAGGGAAAGCCACGCAGGGCGCGCGAAGAAACCGGAAGTGAATCGACGGACTGTCAATCACTCCCTACTCCCGCCCAGCGAACCATCTGCTGGTGAGTAGATGACACCACTGATCCCAACCCACTTGCTGATTTACAAAACAGGGTAGATTAGGCTATATACATCAAGGGTTGAACTACCTGCTATGTGTGGGGAGCACGGCTGCCCAATCACCATTATAGCCACAGAGGCTTGAGTGGCTGGTAAAGTGGATCTTTTTTTTATGTACGCCCTGAATGCTAAAAATTTTGGGAACCACTGCTAGAGAGGAATAAAAGTTTCCATTGAAAATCAGGAAGCTTTTAAAAAATACACGCACACACAAACAGTGGTGTGTGGTGAGGTACAATTGGGATGGAAACGGTGGTGCAGCAAAGTTTCATGGTCCTGTCCAATTTTGCGTTTCCCAGCTGCTCAAAGAAAAGCATTCCATGCTATACATGCTGTGCAACATGTAGTTGGACTCTAACATCTTCTCTAGTCTTGTTTGAATACCTGGCCATTTTTGCTTTTCTTGATAATACCTGTATGGTAGCACACAACTCCTCTTATCTGTCCTTTCTCTGCTATAGCCAGGCACTTAATCTAGTACTTTTGCACTGTGCCAGGAGAAAGAGCAACTATAGGTACAGAAGCATTTGTCTATGGGAGTTTCCGTTTGTAGGGTCCCAAATGTGTAATCATTATTCCCAATCTTATAAAACTGATCTATAAATGTTTCTATATTCTAAACTTTATTTGGCTCCCTTATTTTTTTGAAATTTTTTAAAGAAAAAAAAAATTGTATGCTCAACTAATATTTTTCTCCCAAAAGATAATTACAACTCTAAAGATGAAGATTTACTTCAAGAAGGGAAATCAGGTAAATCTGCACTCAAAATACAAGCTTTTTTGAATGTTTGTTGAAAACTGTTATTTGGGCTGCAATCTTGTACGCACATTACTTGGAGCAAGTCCCATTTAATGTAATGGGGCTTACTTCTGGGTAGTCATGCCTAGTATTGCATCCTTTGATGTTACTTCAGTTTTGAAACTCTGTCTTGCTTGTTTCAAAATTTGAGGACCGCCACATTTTTATGACTCTCTAGCCAAGGGATTGGTTATTACTAGACTATCAATCGATTAAAGAGGCTTTACAAGGCAATCCTATACAAGTTTATTCTGGAGTAAATTCCACTGAATTCAATGGAGCAGGAGCTGCCAGGGCACATCCAGCTGGCTGCAGCCCCCCATCCAAATGTCATTGTGGTGACATCATCATGTCACTGCAGTTCTGCTCTCCACTTGTCCTGGGGGTACAGGGAGCCCTGCTGATGCCTCCGCAGGCTCCCCAAGCCTTGGGGGAAGAAATTGCAAGGCACTTCCAGTTTGCAATCGTGAAAACGGAAGTGCCTTGTGATATTTTTAAAAATTTTCCGAGGCTTGGGGAACACCCCACACCCCCAGGACGACTGCCTTCTCACCTTCCTTGCAAGCGCTTACAGTGCTTTTCAAACTCCAAGATAGTTTGAAAACCACTACCTTAAGGCCTTAAAAAACAGACATTTGTTTTGATAAAGACATCATGATATTTTGCTCCAAAAGCTTAGAATGTGGATGGCCAGCCTGCAGCATGCTGTGCGCCATCTTTTTTTGTATGGAATCTTGACAGTTCTACTGGAGGTATACCCAGGGCTTTTTGCATTCAGGACAAGGCTGACGTCATGGCGTCATGATATCATTTTTGGGGTCTCAGCAGCCAGCCGGGAAAAATTGCTTGACTGGGCTGCTGAGGGTGCTGGTGCATTGGTGCCCACCTTTCCTTTGGCACCCAGGGCTCATGTCCTTGGTTGCCGCAGGGAAGATACGCTAATGCTTGCCACTCCACCTTATTTTGTTCCTCTTGGATGGTTTCAACGGTGCATGAAATCTGCTGAGCCGCTGTTGGGCTGTCTTTGCCCTGCCCCAGGCCTTGTTACACCATTTCTGGGCTTCAGGCCGGGAGAGATGCTGTACACTTGCAGCCACGGAGCCCTGCAACAGCTGGCACAGCTATGACAGGCAACTTAGAATGTGCCACTTAGGAATTGCCCACGTATCACTAGTGGCACACATGCCATGGTTTGGCCACTCCGGCTTAGAACATTTAACTATATACCATTTCCAGTGTGATTTTAATGCTATTGTAAGTTATCTAAATATGGCCAAGGCTAATGGATTTTTTTTTCTGAAGATAATGACAGTTCCAGCAGCAACTCCGAAAGCAGCTCTGACAGCGAGTCTGGTAAGTAATGTTATCTGCATTCTTTTATACTCTAAAAAACATAAGCAGTGTAAAAACAATTGCCATCAGTTGCCTATGTAAGTTGCCTATCTGCTTTTATCAGTAAATTCCCTTCTGCTTTCCTTCATGTATGTTGTGCCCACAATTGTTTATGTGTAAAGGGACAAGATAGCAAACAATATTTTGTCTCCGGTATAGCGCTTGTTGAAACGAGTCTTTGCATAAGAGTGGCAGTCCTGGCAGCAACAGGCAATAAATATACTTTAAAATTGGCAGCATTAATGGCAAAACAGGATGGACAAGAAAAGAATTGGAGGAAACGGCTGCTGTCACTAAGCAGCAAAATATATGTTTACACCCCTGAACCTATCTACCCAATTTTAAATTGCCATTACGTTATTTCAGCAACTGGGTTTTTTTTTTTCATGTTCAGATACAGCCGAGACAGAGGTGAATGAAACAAGTGAGTGCTCTTTATTTTTTCCTTGATTGCATTTTTTTTTTACAAGACGAAGATCCATAATAGGGAATTTACAAAATATTACGATATGAAAGCAAATGATGACTGTGAATGTTAATTGAAACATTACCTAGTTTTGAAAACCGCTCTTCCTATAGAACCTTAGTTCCCAAACATTTTAGTACTGAGACTCACTTTTTTAAAAAAGATACTCTATTGGGACCCACCTACCTTTACGAGAGAAAAAAAGTTTCAGTTTTCATTAAAGCCCCTGTCCTTTTTACTTATGGGGTGGGGGCAGTGGCGTTATTCACCCGGTACGCTGGGCGGGACTTACCTTTGAGCAGCTGTCCGCCTGTTGCGTCATGCTGCATTCTGCCGCTTGCCCGCCCGCGGGCGGGAAAGCGGCGGAACGCAGCATGACGCAACAGGCGGACTGCCGCTCAAAGCTAAGTCCCGCCCAGCGTACTGGGTGAATAACGTCACTGGGTGGGTGGGTGGGGGGACTGTTTCTGCTCATTGGATTGGGACCATTCTGGTGGCCTTGAATCCTGAATCAAGCTCTGCTGCCAAACGTTATGGAGCTATCCCAAATTCTAATATTCTGGGAGAAATTGTCTTTAATTTTAGAGTTGGCTAGTTGTACAGGATTATAACTATAAAAATAATTATTGTTAATTTTACTGCTATCATTATTTGCATAAAACATTATGGTGGTACTTTATTTCTGTTAATTTCAGGAAAATTAACCAGAAGAGTAGTTTCATCCTTATTGCACGAGCAGTGAGGTTTCATAACCTACTCTAAACAGTATTTTGCTTCGAATTCTGGCAAATATAGCACACAAAGAATTATGTCATGTGTGATATCTAAAATATCTAAAAATAAAAAAGCAAAACCAAGGTAGCCTGATGCCATTTTTCAATATCTGTTTACACAGTGATGTATAGAAACAAATTAATATTTTACAGATGAGGAGCTGGAAAAGAAAGAACCACAGACACATTGTGTTGAACCAGGTATGATACCTTCCTTGGAATAAATAATGTCTGACAATGTTAACTTCCAAATTTCTTTTTTTAAACTGTTTTGCTTTGTGTCCATTTAGTGGTTAACATCCAGCGACACTGTGAACACTGCAGGATTCAGCAAGTAGGTTTTTAAAATCCAGACAGATTTGTCTGTGTGTGTTTCATAAATGAAACAGTGGTGTCTCACTGAGTTGGTTTCTTTCTTTTTTAATATCCAGGGGCAACAAGAACAAATAACCCCAAGAAGACTTTCCAGAGGACAATTTTGGTACGTTTTGTTTAATATAATAAACATATGGTGAGCCGTGGAATGAAAATGGTAAAATTGAGTTTTTTGCCCACTTTCACATAAGCATGCCTGCACACAGGAGGTATTTTCACACTTTCACATACAAAAGGGGATAGAATAACAGAATGGGACAAACAGATGTAGCCAAACTGGAGCAGGTTCAGAGAAGAGCAACAAAGATTATCAGGGGGCTGGAAAACAAGTACTGTGAGGAAAGGTTGAGGGAACCTGGTTTGTTTAGCGAAGAGAAGGCTGAGAGTGGATATGATAGCACTCTTCAAATATCTGAAGGGCTGTCATAAGGAAGAAGGGACAAATTTGATTCTGGTTGGACATTATGAAGAATTTCTTGACAATAAGGGCAGTTTGTCAGTGGAACAGATTGCTAAAGGAAGTGGTGGATTCTCCCTCATTGGAAACCTCCAAGCAGAGGCTTGACAGGCATTTCCTGGAGATGTTCTAGGAGGATTTCCTACTACAGGCAGGGGGTTGGACTAGATGACCTTGTAGGTCCCGTCCAGCTCTATGATTCTATGATTTTTCTGCACCAAGTCTTATATTTCCCCATATTTCTCAAATACCTGGGCAGGAGGATGTCCTTTGCCTTGTTCCTTGGGAGATGTGGGAGGAGAGTGATAAAGGCAGAAAAGAACAGTTTCTTTTCTTTGGTATTGTAGAATATTCAAAGATAGATAGCTTTGTTTGTCTTGGTAATTGCAGGATACTGTTTTGGGGATACATTTCAAACAGAACCTTTGCAAAGTGTGTTGCATATTTCAAAACTATGGCAGTTACTCCTGCTTTATTGAAAATTGATATCACTTCAAACATCTTCAGGGTCTTACTGGAGGAACAGCCCATTAACTGCTTGAAACTGCACTGGCTATGCCACTCCACCCCCAGGTTGTGCTGCTCCCTGCCAATATGTGTATGTGTGTACACACACACACACACACCATGCCAGTCTTTCCAGCGCCAGGCAGTGTAGAAACACACTCACGTGCATGCACACACAATCTCCTTCCCTTTTTTAAAACTTCATTGGCACTTGCATTACAATGCACTCTCATTACTGTGATGCCCTGTTTTCAAATACAGCAGCACTGTTGGCTAAAGTAAAATAGCCAAGAGAAGCATTGTCCTGCTTCCAAACAAGGAAATTTGTTTCCTTTGGTTGTTTTCTCAATGTCCTTCTTTTGGTCATATCTGCTGTTCTGTTTGAAAACAGGGCAGCAGAGTAAAGACTTGGAATAGGTGAAAGGGGCAAGGTGGGAGAACTGCAGTGTTGGTTCATGGGGGCAAGGTGCCACCTGCACCCATCTGCTGCTTGAGGCAGTGTGCCTTACTTTGCCTTTTGGATGGGCGAGCCCTGCCATATTGCATAATGTTAAAAACACAACCGTATGCATTCACTGAATGCATTGTAGGTACAACATGGTATTAATAGAATATACGTGGAGATTGCAGTTCAGCATAATATTAAACAGTTTAAAGTTTAAACCAAAGGTAGTTCTTGTTTTTATTTATTTGAAATATTTATATCCAACACATTAACCATCATTTTGGATGCAGCCTATGATATAACTAAAAATATTCTAAAACAAACAACCTGGATCTTAGAACTTCTGATTGGGCAGGACTTCCTTTGCAGGATGCCACCAGTTAATGGCTCCTAGTTCTTTGTGTAGAAGCATAGGGCACAGGCGAGGTAGGGTCAAAGATTTCTTCAAGCTTCCCCCTCCCCATCCTTGGATGTTCCAGCTGTTGAGAGCGCAATACCAAGTGTTCTTTTGGCTGGAAACAAGTCTTTTTCATTGGTCCAGGAGTAACAGAAATGTGTAATAAGGCACATTTGCACAGAGGCAGATCTAAGGGAGGGCAAAGCTCTAAGTTTTGCAAGAAGCCTTACCTTGCAATGGAAATCACTCCTCTCCTGCACTGTTCTAGCCAATCCTCACAGGGAAAAGCAACATCTTGGCGTTGCTTACTGGCTACAGCAGCAAGGGAGAGGAGGGATTTACATGACAGGGTAAGGCTTCTTGCAACACTTAGAGCTTTGCCCTCCTTGTAGATCCGCCTCTGTATTTGCATCTCCTTTTGAGTTGGGGAGGCCAGACTGCATCCTTGCATCCCCACACCAATTGCTGGACTTGAGACCAGTACACCAAAAGCAGGTCAAGCGGGGCGGGGGGGGAGTTGGGGAGGGAGGGCTGGTGGGCGGACTGGCCTGGGGAGGGGGGCGGGACTGGCCTTGGCAATGTAGGCCAAATCCAAACCCCATCCCCGACCGGGTCACCCTAACCCCAGCTGCTTGGATTTGCATCAGCAATTTCACTGGTGCCATTCTGAGGAGCTTGTTGGGGTGAGTGCTGCCTTATTTCAATTTGCACTGTGGCCACCTCAACCTGTGCTGGATATGGAGCAGGCCAGGTGGGCCAGGTAGCCCAGCATAGGATTGGGCTGCTCATCTATGTGCTACAGCAGGAAATAACTTTGGCCTGGAAATAGCTGCTGAAGCCAATTCAGAGTCCTTTACCATGTATGGCTTCCTCTGCGGGGCTGTTGCTGTTGTCTCTTGCGACTTTTGGCTGTGGACATAAGAGGCAGTGGTGTGGGACAGAGATATTACAAGCTTCTTCCCAATCTTCAGATCTAGAGAAAAAACTGGAAATTCAGTCGTTCTCCTAAATGTTTTGTATTGCATGTCACCAGTCCTAAGTTAAACTTTTCTTTGGAAGCAAGTTTGGAAAAAAGGACCACTCAAGTGCATGTTTTAAGAAGCCAGTATTATGTTCAGATGGGAAAGGTCTACGGAGAATAGACCTTGTTGTGTTGAGGAATTGCTGTGAATGGAACATCAGTGTTTCATTCATATACTTTTCATATGTATGTTTGGGATACTAAGTAAATGGAGAGGAATGTGAAAAAGGAAATGATTTTCTTTATATCAAATTATGTGTCATGCAATTAAAGCTATACTTTTCTATTGTGTGTATCATATAGGTTGAAGTTGGATGCTGAAGGAATTTATGAGTGTGCTATCACTGGTTTGGTCTTCGAAGTAACAAAAGCTGCTGTCATTGAATATTCCCTTTTGTCTTGGAGCAAGTATGCTGCTTTTGTTAAAGGACCATGGATAGTTGGGGGCCCGATCTTTGATGTCAAATGTGCATCGCCTTCTGTTCTTACATCCATTCAGTTTCCACATGCCCTCTGCCTGAACGGTAAGGACTGCCCAGTGCATTTATTGCACTTATGTCTCTACTGTGACACATTTTTAGAAAGCCAATACTTTGGTGCTCCTTTGCAGATCACATATCTGACACGACCTTCAGAGTCTTCCATTTCAAAAACAATGGTGCAGAGTTGGAACATTCTGTTGATCATTCAGCTACACATGTCAAATGGCGAGTGACCTCACTGTCTCCTGTTGGACCAGTTGTTCAGGAAAATGGTTCAGTGTATTACCACGGGGTTGTTATTTTATACAAAGTTGTCAATGATCACCCTTCTATGTCATTCCGTGTGTATGTGGCAAGTAACAATGACTCATTTGTAAAGGTGAGTACAATTTTTTTTGCTAATATAATATATAAATCTAAATATTGCATTTGCTTCCAAAGTAGTAGAATTTCCAGGGTCCATTTGAGCAGTCAACTCTTGAAGCAAAAAATTCAAATGTGTGCATGGAGCCTGGGGGCTGGTTAGGAGGTGTAGTCTGTACAGAAAATACTGTGTTCAGATAGAGTGCAATCCTATACTGGCATTGTGCCGGTGCAGCGCTCTCACACTGGACCAGTGTTGTCTCAATGTGCTGTCAGGTGCATCTGCGCTGCAGAATCGGTCACTGGACCGGTGCAAACAGCAGTGCTGATGCACGCATGCCGCTGCGCCAGTCAGTTGTGCTGGTCGAGTGCCGGCATTGCTACTTTGCCAAGGGCGTGCCAGAGGTATAACGGGGGGGCGCTTGGATAGAGACGGGACATGGCCATTGCGCCATATTCTAACCCCCTTCCCTGAGCTGGGCAGCCCCGATTTGGGCTGCTGCTGGCCACATGGACCTGCACCTGAGAATCTGCAGGCGCAGATCTGAGCAGCCCCTTAGGGCTGGCTGGGGCTTACCTCGGGGATAGGGGAAAATCTCCCCTTGCCCCGTGCTGCACTGCTTCTGCCTCCTACTGGGCTTAGGATGCAGCCCTGCTGCGGCGGCCTTATGAAGCCGGTGCGGGTTAGGATTGGGCTGCCCAAGTATACAGGTATTTCATGTAGTTACAATTTTCTGTTAACAAGCAGTACTATCCACACACTTTAGTGATAAATGCAATTCGGATTCCAAAATTGCCACATGTACCCTCTAGACCCCCTTGGCTATGCCACTGTTCTGCATGTGTTGCTCTGTGCCAGTGGTTCTCAAAATGTTTAGCACCGGAACCCACTGTTTAGAATGAAACTCTGTCCGGGACCTACCAGAAGTGATGTCATGACTGCAAGTGCCATGATTGTGACATCAGAGCCTGCTGCTTTCCTGAGAATGCAGCCATAAGTTGGGTGATTTTACAGTCATTTTCCAACGGCAAAGTGAATCAGAAAGAAAAAAGCCTATTTACGGGGGGTGCAGCCTTGCTCGGCATGGACGGTCATATGCCTGAGGGCTGCTGCCAAACATTGCGTTTTCTCAGGGTCTCCTGATGGGGTTCCCTGCCCAAGTTCCTAGGAGAAGGAATCTTGGGGTGACGGACGTTATGTCAGCTTTTTTTTTCCTCTGGACTCAGCAAATCCAGAGGGAAGGCTGGCAGTCTGATGCAGATTGGTGGAAGAAGCCTGCGCCATTTTTGGAAAGCAGGGACAGTGTCAGCTGCCGCGAGAGAGATAAGAGCTGGCGAAACGCTGAAGATGTTTCCAAATCGAAGTCAAACCTTTGTAGCAGACCCCCCCGCTCAGAGAAAGCATAAAGTGCAGGAGGATTGCAGAGGAGGATGAATGTTAATGAAGATAAATAAACAAATAATGGACTGAGAGAGAGAAACGGAGACGTTTAAATTGTTAGTGTGAAGAGATGGCCGCCATCTCTTCTAAATTTTTTACCTTTTATTATACTATTGGCAAATATAGTCTTTTCTTTTTGCTTTACTTGTTACTGCCTGTCTGTGTGTTTAGCGAGAAAGAAACAGGATAAGATTTAGTCAAAACAAAAGAGGGAAAAGGAGCCGTAGAGAATAGGAACAAATATAAGATAAGGTATGATGACAATGAAATCATTCTGTGACTGGAATTCTTGGCTCTAAAATAAATTGTAAGATTAGTATAGGCAGACAGACAATGGAATATAAGAGGCTAATAATATAGATTAGCAAATGAATACTAATGGATTTATATGAGTAGAAACAATGTATGAGGTTGTTTTTGTAGTGATTAATAACTTTAGAAGAAATATAATGTAGTAAGATTGCAATGTATTGATGTAACCTCTCCATATGTACCTATTGTGTATACCTTTGTCTTCCCATTTCCATATGTATAACCATTTTCCCTTTCCCATTACTTAATAGTAGAAAATAAAATTGTTATAAAAAAAGAAAAGAAAAATAAAAGTCTGTTTACAACCTTGACAGATGCAAAACAACCACACAGCCCTCCCGCTTTCCAGCGTCCCATCCTCCCATATTTTCAATATGGATGCTCCAAGTGATTTGCAGACCACCTGAAATTGGTTTGCGACCAACTGGTAGTTCCCAGCCCACAGTTTGGGAACCACTGGCCTTGGAATTACTTGAAAATTGAATTTCATATCAATGGATCCAAATTTATCAGTAGATGATATATAATCCAATATATAATCCAATATCCATATAATTCAACCCGTACTCTTAGATCATCGGGGGGGGGGGGGGCTTTTTGACTGTGCCGCCACCAGGAGAAGTGAGAGGGGCGGCGGCCAGGAAGAGGGCCTTCTCGGTGTTGGCCCCCCAACTCTGGAACACCCTCCCCTTAGAATTGAGAACTGCTCCCTCTTTGTTTACATTTCGGCGGGGGCTGAAGACCTTTTTATTCCAAAAAGCTTTTAACTGTTGACAGGCTGGCTGGCTGGCTGCTTTGTTACATTTTTATATTTTATGATCCACTGGGCTTGTTGTTTTTAAATTGTATTGTTTTGTTTTAATTTTGTTTTATTGTATGGTTTTAATATTGTTTTTAAATTGCTTTTTGATGTTAACTTTTATATTGTGTTTTTGTACTGTAGTGCCACCTTGTGTGCCTCCGGGCTAAAAGGCGGGGTAGAAATCTAATTAATAATAATAATAATAATAATAATGAAAGAAGTTTGATGTAGAGGAAATTTTCCATATCTAGATGTAGATTTTATTTTCTTGAATTAGACATTTACAATTAAAAAGTCTTGTTTTAATTTTAGGATGTCTCAAAAGCTATAAAACATTCTGGGAAGAAATTCATTAAAATTGAGAAACCGCCTTGTCAGAAATTACTCCAAAGTGGAAAGAAATACAGATTAATTAGTGACCCAGAAGCTGAAATAACCCCTGAGGTATGCTCTGCCTACTTGTATAATTGGCTTGTCAACATGTATGTCATTTTTGTAAAAGAAGCGTGTTTTATCATTTGCACTTCTGATGTCAGGGCAGACTTCATTATAATTGAGTCTTGGCACATTTTAAAATCATTATATTCTGTGAGATTCTTTTGAGAGAGCATAGCTAAAAAACAAATACCCAGTTTGCTTTGATACTTGAATGGTTTGCGCTTTTAATGCTTTGACGTTATTCCTAGGAAGTTGAATTCGTTGATGATTCGCTCCTAAAAGTGAAAAGTTACATTGAGGTGTATTTGGAACAGCCAATGGAACTTACATTGTCTTTACTGGAATTAGAGTCTGAAGAAATTGTATGGAAGGCAAAGCTAAGAGAATGTAAGCATTCATTAGCCACAGTGTGGTACATTTAAGTTCCATTAACTGAGATGTTTTTAATTCACAGTGCAATCCAAACCTCACATTAAACTGGTGCAACAGTCCCGGTGCCAGTCACGGATTTTGCAAACATGCTGTAAAGCACATTTGCGGCACTTTGAAAGTAAGCAGTGCCAGCAGAGTGCCCTGTGCCACCCTGCTGATGCTGCATCAAGAGGATTGGCAAAGGGGTAGTGGGAAGGTGGAATGGAGGAATGGGATCAGACCCAGGAGGGAGTGGGATCAGTTGATCAGGCATCTGCTGTATCCTATCCTTCCTCCCGGGCCTAAACACCTGCACAAAGACAGCTCGGACGTGTGCTAACTAAATAGCTGAGCCTCCCCTTACCCCCTTCTGGTTTTGTGATCGCAAACTGTAAGTGGGTTGCAGTAGCTTTTTTTCACGTTTCTGAGGCTTGGGTTGCCCTGCATCCTCGGGGCTCCCCTACCCCCAGGACGGCAGCACTTCAATTGGTAAGTAGATTGAAGCCCCTGGGGATCACGTTGCTGCCTTCTCTCCTCCCCTGCAAGCACAGCAGGTCAAACTCTCCCAGAGAGTTTGAAAACAGCTGCCTTAGTGAATGAGAGTGGTAGCAAGATGTGCAGCAGCATACCCCTGCTAACTGGGCAAGAGGCACTTTTTCAAGTGATGTTCCTCTTATGTTTAGCAGGGGAGAGTAATTGTCCCTCTTCAGCCCTGCACAGTCTTTCTAGTGGCTGTTGCTGGTGATCTGCCTTTTTTTTAAGATTGTGAGCCTTTTTGGGACAGGGAGCCATTTAACTTTATTATCATTACTATTTGCCTGTAAACCACTTGGTGAACTTTGTGTTGAAATGTGGTATATAAGTACCTGTTGATTGACTGATTGATTGAAGTCTTCCTCCTCTTCATCCTTGGAAGGTGGAAGGAGGAGCAACTAGTATGTCCTGTTTATGAAGGGAGAGCAAGTACTCCCATTTACTAATGGAGAGAAGTCACTGCCAAGTCCCTCCCCTCCTTTCCCTCCGTGCATGGCACTTCCTTCCAGAGTCACTTGCCTTAAGGGGATAAGGATTGAAGGAGCCAAAGACACTGCCTAGCCAAGGGATTGGGGGGGGGGGAAGTGCTACCTTCTCCTGGTAATTTTTTGCCTGGAGCAATCATCTCAGTTTGTCTCATTCCAAGTCCACCTGTTGCGCAGTTTTGAGTTTATACTCTTATTTTTGGTTGCTATAAATGAATAAAACGAAACATACAGGCATGCCCCTGTATCAAGGCATGCCCCTGTATCCACTGGGGTCCCGTTCTGTTTCCCCCCTCCCCACTGACACCTGCAACCATAGGTGCTGGGGATGCCTTTTTAAAAGATATGGGAACATCAGTGGTTTTGCTGCAACAAGGTTAAAAACAAGGTTAAAACATTTGTTTAATGTTTCCCTATCTTTCTAATAGGCTTCTCAGTATCCATGGTATCCGTGGATAACTGAAACCGTGGATATGGAATCAGTGGATACTGAAGGACGCCAGTAATGGAAAATCTAAAACATAAATGGCTTCTATCCCTGCCTTTCAATACAATCAGGAAACATCTTTAGCGGCAGAAAGTGATGGAGCAAAGATGATTTGTAAATTTGTTCATATTTTGCTGAGAAGCGTGGGGTGGTGGTGGGAAGAAACACCTACTTTTATGGTGTGAGAATTGTTGGGTTTTTGTTAGCTGTGTAGATTATGGTACTTCAGGCTTTCATTTTCTTTTGAAAACATTTTCCATTTAACAGGTGACTGGAAACAACATAACCAGAATGACAATGAGCAGAAAAGACGCAATGGCAGTAAGTTACATTGAGAACAAAATGCTTGGCACGGTCTGATGTCAAAGTCTGTATGCAGTACCATTGGATACAGCAGCATAGCTGAACTGGCTGGCACCCGTGGCAGGGGTGATGTGACGATGCTGTCATGTCATCCTCAGTATCATTGTGTCACCCTCCTGCATCAGCACAACACACACACACACACACACACACACACACACACACACACACACCCCACCCCACCCCACCCCACCCCACCCCACCCCACATCCAGAATGACTTCAATTTGGAACCCAATGGACACAGGGTGGGTGGGAGGAACCATTTGCACTCTGAGCACAGAGACCACAGCAAACCTGCAAAGTGCCTCGGGGTGGGTGGGGACCTGCCCTGGACTCACCATGCTAATGATTGGATATGAATGTTTGTATATTTTCAGTTCATTTTACTGTGACTTGTGCTGAAGTGACTTTGAAGCGTTAAATACACCAACTTGAATCTAAGACTTGTGCTATATAAGAAGGTGGTGCATTTGCTCATAGAGGGGGTCACTGGTTTCCTTATTTGCAGGCCCCCCTCTTGTTTCTTCCAAGAAAGCTCCTCAGGAGCATTGCTTTGCCCCCTCTCCCTGCCCCACTGCTGCCCCATTCTGACTACCCTAAGTATTTGAGTATCATTTACTAAGCTACATCAAATATTTATAACAAATATGGTAGGCTTCTTTATCTTTCTCTAAAAATGCTTTTCAGGTGGTTTTCAGGAGGCTGCAAATGAGAGGAAAATAAAAAGCCTTCATAAATTTTATTTATTTATTCAATTTATAGTCTGCCTTTCTCCAAAAGGCAGTGAAAGTGCATTCAGTTTATGCAGCAGGTTCTTTGGACCCAAGCCTTTATACAGGCATGCCCCAGCATCCGCTGGGATTCTGTTCCAGACCCTACTGTGGATACCTGAAACAGCAGATACTGAGACGCCTTTTTAAAAATAGGGGACATCAGTGGTTTTGCTGCAATAGGTAAAACAAATTGTTTAATATTCCCCTATCTTTTTGATAGGTATCCCCAGTATCCATGGTATCAGTGGTTATCTGAAACCGTGGATACCAAATCAGTGGATACTGGGGCATGCCTGTAGTTACATTTAGAAAGCAAAGCAAATTGCACATCATAATACGTGTCCTTTGCCATGTGTTTTGTAGGCATCAGAAGACGAAAATCCAGCAGCAGTCATTCAGAAGAGGAACTCTACAATAAACGGCTAAAGGGTAATGATACTTCAGGTAAAGAATTCTGTGTAATGAAAGAAAATAAGATGGTTTTTAATCCATTTGTTCTGGGGGAACTTGAAAGCTGGAAAAAAAATATTTGTGTTTTGGCAAAGGTTCCAGAACACCTGTTTTGAATGTGCAAAAAATAGTTTGCCTGGACAAGTGCAATGTTAGTGTGCCTATAGATGTCCACTAGAGGGAGCTGTTTATAAAAATATTGACATGATAAAACAAGTCCTAACAGAAAAGTCAACTTTGATTAGTACATTGAAGTGCTAAAAAAATGTAGACGTCTTAGGTTGTGATTCTCTCACTATACTTACTGATATAAAATGATAACAAAAAGTTGTATTTGGGAGGCTGAGAGGAGTTCTACTAAGATTTCTCAGAGTTTCTATGCTTCTTCGTTGAATGTCCTCTTTCAGGTCTAGATACAGCAGTTCCTCACTTAAAGTTGCTGAAAAGTTCTTGTAAACTGCACCTTTAAGTGAAATTACTTAAAACAAAACCAGTTTTACCATAGGCAGGCTGCAATAACATTGAGCACATTCTGTCCCAGAATGCCTAGCGGAAGCTACCTACAAGGCATTTTGGGGCATGACCCAAAGGAGTGGGTCACGTGCCCAGCATGATCTGGAAGCAGCTTCTCGTTGCCCTATAATGTGCAGCCATGGAGGATGTGGAGGTCAGAAGATTTGAGAACTGCTGACCAACTTTGCAATGAAACAATATTGAACGAATCAACTGTTAGTGAAAACCTGCTGTAATGTATTGCTTCACTATTCAGCAGGATGGGGGAATTTGTACAAAAGAGCCCTCTGATGTTTTGCTTCCTTTCTGTTTTTTAAAATAGCAAAATAATAATAATAATAATAATAATAATAATAATAATACATGTATTTATATACCGCCTTTCTTAAGTTCACTAGATTTCTCTAGTGACTGAAACTCAAGGCGGTTTACATGGGCAGACTTTTATTCATAAACCCGAAGGTTTTTACAATTTACAGACATGTTCTATCTTTCAAGAACTACACACATACAGATCTTTCTTTCTGGATTTAGCCCACTTTCTTTAGCCACCCGTCTGTCTTCTGCTGGCTGATGCTTCCCTGCTGCCACCAGAGACGCAGCTGTCTTCAGCACACTCCTCCTCCCACGAGGCAGCTGAAACTCAGCTTTAATCAGCCGCAGTTTGCAAGGTCTGCCACTCACGGAGACTTCCGGCAGCCCCGAGCTCACGACCTTGAGATCTTCAGCTGTTCTTCGGGCAAACGGAGGCATTAACCCTCTCGGCTAAATCTTCTGCCGTTTAAAACTAATTATAGCTCTTTATAAATACAAAATAGCTTACAGTTTAGTCCAGTGTTATTCAAACTGTGGGCCAGGACCCACTTGGTGGGTCACAACGTGATGTCAGGTGGGTCGTGGAGAGCTGGGAGCAGCTATCTTGGAAACAGCAGACCTCACTCTTGCAATATTCCTTTTGTGTGTGTTAGTAGTGCAAATTTTCAAATGAGGTTTTTTTAAAAAAAAGATTGTTTTCAGTTCAGTGCTTTTACATATTATTTTGTCCTAATGCTTTCTGTCAGGGATGTTTCATGGTTGTGCAGTTGCTGCAGTCCAATAATGCCAATTCGCATTTCAAGAGTATCATTTTATTATGTTACAATGACAGCACTTCTTGCTTGATATTATTTCCTGCCATGACATCATTTCTAAGTTAACGACATCACTTCTGGTTGATCCCGATATGAGTGCCATTCTGAAAAGTGGGTCCCGGTCTAAAAAGTTTGAGCCTTGTTAGCCATTTCAGCATTAATAGCCATTAATGACAAATAAGTGATTGCTGGTTATGAGTCCTATATATGGGAACAAGGAAAATTGTTGATTTCAGCTTTACCTTCTTACTGCGTACAGTATGATTTCAGCTTTACCTTCTTACTGCGTACAGGTGTGTTGGTTGTGCACTGCTCAAGGGTGCCACTTGCATCAGAAGGAGAAGGAATGCCTATGGAACATGACTTCCAGCAGGGATAAAAGGGCTCCTTTTTCTAATTTGCCCAGAGGTGCCATATGGGCTAGAGGCAGCCTTGTTGCTGAACTTCTTGGGTCATTCACAATCCATTCAGTTTCTTATAGAACCTTGCACTGTACCCACCTGAAAGTATAAGTACCTCATTTTTCTGCATGACCTGTAAGAAACGCAAATATCCACTCATCACCATTGCAATATCATTAACAAAGGAAAGCAATGCGTAATTTCAAATGAGTCTTTCCATAAGAAGTACGGCTATAGGTTTTTAATTTTCTTTGGTAAGGCTACCTTAGATTTTCCATTGTTTCTTTCACTCTTGCTCTGGCAAAGTAAAAGCAGCAATGATATTTATTTACGTTTGCATTCTTTTAGATGGAACTAAAGCTAATCCTGTTTTAACTGACCAGCAGCTGATGACCCTTGCAAGGAAAATGGGTAAAAACTGGAAAGTAATTGGCATTGGATGTCTTAACTTGTCCTCTGAAGATATTGAGCAAATATCTGGGGCAAAAGAAGAAGATGCTAGTATGTATAGATTCATGATGTTGCGGAAGTGGAGGGATTCTGAGCAAAGTAATGGAACGGCGCAAAGTTTATTTCAGTGTCTTAACGAAGAGGTATCCCACGATGTGCTGGAAACTCTGAAAGGTAGATACCAACTCTTATTACTCTTTGTTTCTTCATGATGTTTTGGATTGTTGAGGCGATTTGAAAATACCTTCACTAGGCTGAAAATACATTCATTATTTAAGGCCCAATCCTAAAGGTCCTAACATGGGCTGGTGGTACATGGGTACCGTGGCTAAAAGTGTCAGGAACATGCCATAAAGCACGTTGCAACACCGCATGCGTAGCTGCTGGCACGGGACGGGCACCGCCCATTTGTAAGCCTCTATGGGGCAGAGGAGCATGGAGAGGGCAGAATTGGGCAGGGCAGGGGAGGATTTGGCCTAGGTGGGTGTGGGACCCACAGTGGCCTCCACTGCTGGATCCTATGCCCTGCTTTAGCCTGGGTAGCCTGACATGGGACTTCTCCAGTCCCTGCCAAATCGCTGGCAGGGACCCAAGTAGCCCCATTGAGGTGATTTACTTGGGGGAAGGAGACAAACATTTCTTTCCCTTCGAGGCGATTCCAGTGGCTGCCATGGTGCCCACAGGAAGTAGGCTGTGGAAAAGGGACAGGGTCTGCAAGTTTCCAGCATGTTGAGGAAAAAGATGGTGATGGCAGGCATCTATTGGCCAAAAAGTGTCAATCGTCAGCATACTTCCCCTCATCTCCTGGAACTGTTGCCATTTAAAATTGCAAAAAGACGTGCCCATAGGTATCTCTGGGCACTGGAAGAAAAAGGACCTTAGGCAGCAACGTCTCAACAAATCGTAACACTTGCATAAGTACATATATGCTACAAAACAAAGTGAACAAATAATACAAAACAATTATGTAATACAAGTTGCTAAAACAAGAGGAGAACAGACACGAGGATTATATAACAGTTTTATATGCACAGCAGCCTATAATACAGGGGTGTCAAACTCATTTCATACCGAATAGCATCTGTGATGCCTACTGAAGACTGGAAGTGACATCAGTAAGCAGATGGCAAGAAATAAGCACTTTGTTCTTAAGTAGAACATTAGCTGATAGAAGAGGAAATATGTAAATCTTGATCATATTTTCAAGATATGGTAGAGTCTAATTATTATGCTAAGAGAAGCCAATTAGCAGTAACAAAATAGCTCCTGAATCCTGTGGTGGGTGGTTGTGGAAGTCTTTTCTGGATAAGGGAACAGTTTTTCTTACCTGGGGGTAAGGCTTTACAGCACGGGTCTACTTGGGGGGAGGGGGAGGTCTGCTACTAAACGGACCTGTGCAGCAGGAAAGGACTTGGATTCAGTAGCTGCCTCTGCCACCAAACCCTACCCCTTTCCTAAACCGACTCTGCCTATCCCCTGTTCCCATCCAGTTTTGCACAGTGTGCAATTTGAACCTATTCCCTATATCCACGGCGTAGCTAATGAAAATGTAGCCAAGTGCAGAGAGCAAAATATTGCCCTGGAAGTGACATCACAACAGGAAGTGACATCACCGTTGTATTTTCATTTTCTCTGGGTTTTTGGCCATAACCTTTGATAAAGTTATTATTAGTCTGGTTTGTCATTGCATTCTGCATTAAATTACCTTTCCAATGATATACAATGTGATATTATTCATACATACCAAGGCTTTCATAATTTTGGCCATTAATGTCAAGCTCAGCTTGTTGCAACCCCTAAGGCTTGTTGCCCGGTGCAATTGCACCCCCTTCAGTTCCTTAGCTATTCCCCTGATCTACAGCTAGCAGATTATTTACTGTAACACACCTCAGTAACTCCTAAATCCTTTTTTTTTTTTGTTCCAGGTTTTGTAGAGCAGACTATGAGCTTATGAAGAAACTGCTTGAAAAAGAAGAAAAATTAGGAGTATTCTTCTGTGTATGCTGCTCAACTGGTTAAAAATAGTGTCTCTGAATTGTGAAGAGTTGGAAACTCTGAAGCATTGTGATAAAGATACAGAACGATAGGCCAGTTTTTGGAAACCTTGCAGTAAAAAACACGCTGGCAAAGAAGAAAAGTGAACAATTATGAATCATGTATATAAACATTTTTTCAGGAATGTTTTTATCTTCAAAATGCATTTTGCCCCTTGGTGTTTTTTACAGAGAACCACTGTGAGATACAGGAAGCTGGACTAGAGGGGCCTTTGGCCTGATCCAGTGCGGCTCTTCTTATGTTCTTATGTTAACTTCCAAATATCTTTTATACAAGTCTCACTGTGGGAGGTTCAGTTTTCATGCAAATTTTACCTATTACTATCCTGTGTAAGAAGATGGATATTCTTTCCAAAGCGTTCTCAGGTCATCCTGGTTTACATTACCTACTGTATGAATAATGAATGCTAATTTTTAAATGATACAGAATCTTTCAATATTAGAGGTATGCCTAATGAGAATGAGATTGGAGAATGAAACTGCTATGTCAGTCAATTTCAATTCCTGCCTACCTCTTGCAATTTTTAAAGAGACAGTACATATTTTTTCAGGTATAAGGATTTTTCAAGGTAATTTTGAGTTTACAAGTTGATTCTAGAACAGTGGTTCCCAGACTGTGGATCGGGACCAACCAGTGGATACAAGCCCATTTCAGGTGGGTTGTGAAACACCTAGAGCAGCCATATTGAAAACATGGGAAGCTGGGATGCTGGAAAGGGGGAGGGCTATGTGATTGTTTTGCTTGTGTCAAAGTTGTAAATCAGCTTTTTTCTTTCTGATTCATTTTTCTATTGGAAAATGGCTGAGAAGTAACCCAACATTGCTGCATTCTCAGGAAAGCAGTAGGCTCTGGCATCACAATGACGGCACTTCCAGCCATGACATCACTTCTGGTGGGTTCCAGTGCTAAAACGTTTGAGAACCACTGTTCTAGAACATAACCTTTGTGTAATGTGTGGCCCAATTGAATTGTAAACCCATTTTGCAAATTAGTCATTGGTACAACTGTTGAAGCTATGGATTTCTGGTAGGAGTTGTGTGAAAAATCTATCTAGATCAATCATACTCGGGGAACTAAAAAGTATGAAGCTTTCCATGAGAAATATGCACCCTCTTGCTCCCCTGGGTTTGAGTTGAGGAATAGCATTGACAATTTATACCAAGAACTAAAGGAAGAAAAGTTCTACTAAACAACTATATAAAAATACAGGCAGAACCTTTTTATCCAGAGGGTTCTGTTCCAGGATGCAAAAACAAAAAAACGCATTAAATGAAATCATACTGTTATTTAGTATTAAGCTTCTCCTACCATGGCAAGGGGCTGCAGCCATTCTCCACGGCTTAGAGCAGTTAGTATCCATTAGCTGAGATAAGACTTCTTCTCTTTGCCCTGGAGCAAGGCAAAAAATGCAAAAAGAAGGTAATTAACCACACTTTCTGGGATGAGGGAGAATCGTCAGCAGTTGTTGATTGATCAACAGTAGTTGAATCATCACCTCAGTAGTTGGAAAATTGCTCTACTATAGTGGTTGGAAAGATGCTTGACATTAGGAAAGCCCGTTCTGCATGTTTCCTCTTGGAGCAGAAATGCGGAGTCTCATTCCAGCCTATCCACTGTGAAGGTACGAGTCTAAATGTATATTAGTATTTGCTACGAATAGGAAAATTGATATGTTTCAACAGCATTCCAAAATTCTTTCCTGGATTTCTGGGACCAAAAGTATCATTAGCAAACGTTCCTTTGACCTAAAATGAGTTTTATTTTTCACTTCTTTGATGTATATACATTCCCAGTGCATTTCTGCTAAGAAGTTAGTCTTGTTGTGTTCAGTGGGCCTTACTCCCAGGAATGTGTATAGCAGTGGTCTGCAAACTTGGAGACCACTGTGTAATGAAAAGGCTGTACCCGACTCAAGGGGCTTACTGTTCTGCCAAGGAGCTTCCGATTGCCCCCAAACATGTTGCCAGCCAGCCACGTCTGCCCAGAAGTCTCCAAAATCCCAGATTGTCAATAGCTAACTGTTCTTCTGGACTCCCAAACCTGGTTAAGAGCACAATCCTAACCTGGAGTTAGGCCGGCACAGTTAGGCCAGCAAAGTTTGGCCAGCAAGAGGGCCAAACTCTTGGAGTCAGGGAGGATGGCGCATGTCTGTGTGCTGGCCTCTCTGTCTCTGAGAGTGGTCCAAACATACTTTACGGTGTTCCTTGTGCTGGCCAGACTTTGCTGGCCTAACTGTGCCAGTCTAACTCCAGGTTAGGATTGCCTGGTTAGGATTGCCTCAATCTTGTTTAATTGCAATAAAATATAGGGAACAAAGTAGCCTGTATTTTAAGCTAGTGACCTCTTCTACTTGTATTTTTGATAATTTTAAGGTAAATTTAAAGCCAAAAGGAAGTACTGAAGCAAAAGCTATAATTGAATTGAACTCATTTCTTCAGTCAGTTTTTTTCTCCATATCCATGACGCTACAGGCAGCTTTGATGCCTCTGTGAATACTGTTGACAAGCTAGTTTCAATATGTCATTAATTACTTGTGAAATGTGTTTTTGTGTTGTACATGTTTCTATTTTGTTGTGTTGGTTTAAATAGATTGGTTGTGTTTTGCATTCTTTTTTGTTTAATTGAAAATACGTGTAAATGTGTAAGCTTGCAAATAGAAAACCTGGTGAGAATCCCTATGATTCATAAAGCAGGGAAGTCAGTTTAGTCTTACTAATTAACCATTAATTTGGTGATTGGGGGGAGGGTGACAGCTTATCTCAGTTCTGCAACAGATGCTGCAAAATCTCCCTTAAAGGTTTCCCCACGACCGAATGGTCTAGTCGGGCGGTGCTCATCCCCGTTTCTAAGCTGAAGAGCTGATGTGTGTCCTAGGACAGGATTCCGTGGTCATATGGCCAGCATGACTTTATGCCACGGTGCACGGAACACCATACAAAATCTCCCTCCCACCCCTCAATTCCATATGGCTCCAACTGGAGCCATTTTAGGAGGTTATGGAGGGGGGGTGACAGTGTGGTGTGCGTGCCAGCGTGCCAGCCATTCTACTGAGTGACATCACCTGGCCCCAGAAGCCACCGGACCTGTAACAGTTTTTCCTGCAGCAACCACTCCATATACTGTTTCTTTTTTTTTTTGAAGATGATTTTATTGATTTTATAATTATAAAGATACAGGAAAAGGATAGTCAGTTACATAGGATGGGTATACATAGGGTTAAACAATAGGAAGTGAGGCAGTACGAGAGTAACATGTAAATGCAAAAATTAGTAATTTCCGTTATCATATATTCCATCTGAAAGGATATAATCATTATGATTCACAAAACTACGTCAATTTTCGTTATTCATTCAAATCTTCAATAATTTCAATAATTTCAGTTACTTAGCAAACTCAAGTAAGAAAAGTTAATTATACCTATAATTATCTATCTCTAATTTATAGTAAAAGTCAATAAAATAATAAACTAAAAGGGAAGAACCTACTATATAAAGCACAGAAATAGAATAAACATAGATGAAGCTGGGAAGTCAAACTATTTAAACTAGCACTCTGTTAATCTCTTCATCTCTATTCATATTGCTTATATTATTTTTCAATCTTAATCTTTAATTAATCTTTGTTACATTACTTATTCTATTAGAATTAAAACAGCCCATCTCAGGAAAAAAAAAATACGCCATAAAAATAAAGAACATAAAGATATAACATGACATCCATCACTTCATAATCACCATTAGGCCTTAATAACATTTTTTCCCCCTAAAATCATATCTTAATGTAAGCTTGAATTATCACGTACCTTTGTTAAAAAAAGAAAGAAAATCGCTTAGTTATATAATCTGACGCAAAATTACAAGCCTACAATTATCGCTTTTCAAATCAAGGCTCAATGCTAACTATTTCTTTCTATCACAAATCTCACAGGAAGGAATGAACTTTGTCACCTTTTAATCCTCATTTCTATTTATACCATTAATTCAATTTTTAAATCATAAATTTCATTAATCAAATTCCCCCCGCCCATTTATTATAAAAAGCCAAAAATTATACAAATCATTAAAAATTAACATCTGGTCAAAACCTTCCCCTCTCCTGCCACCAGAGGGGAGCCTGCTGACAAAAAACACTCTCACTGTATTTGTCAGCAGACCATAAAAATATCTTGTTCATGGTCTCTTTCTCTTAAAACTTCTTAATTCAGACAGGGCTGTCCATCTTCAAAAATACACATTCCTCTTGTCCTTCCATAAAGTTCATTTCTCCAAGTCCTTGAACATGCTTCAAACATCTTTCAACTCTTGATTGTAGATCTGTCGGTTTCCTTCTCATTAACGCCATGTTGACTCAATTGCGCAGTAAAAAATTCAAGCTTTCTTTAAACATACAAATCAAAATACTCCCTATTTTTGTGTTCTCTTATCTCATTAATAAATCCTCTTGATCTGCAAATAGGACTGTCCGTTTTCAAATAAATAATCTCCAATTATAAATCTTCTGCCGCCTCACGACGCCATGTTTAATCTGCTACGCAGCAAAAAATTCAGCATAGAACAGAGTACTTTTTTATTCCATGTTTCAGCTTCCCACGCCACATCAAAGCATTTCGAAAAGAAAATAGAAACAGAAGCAGAAAAGAAAACAGCGATGCACTTCAGTGGATATCTTGTGTTGAAGATTAAGCAGGTTTAATTCCACTGACCTCACTGGCCCGCAGCCAACTCTCCAGTGCACTTCACGCCAAGATGTTAAACATTTACGCCTACACACCACTTCTTCCCACACGATTGTCTTCATTAGGGAGACTTCTGAAGACCTTCCAGATGTAATCCATCATTCTCTCTCCGGTGTTGTCACTCTCCAAGTCAGAGACCGTCCACACGGTCTGCCAGAAGGCAGACTCTCTTCTGCTCCCCAGGCACAAGCAAACATCATTCACCTCTGGAGTTGGCCACTATCCAGAGGCTAGATGTTAATGCTTACCCCCAACCCAGTTCTACTACTGGAGTTGGGCCTGAACCCCTTGCAGAGATTCAGGAAAGAACACAAGCCCCAGCCACTCATAAAAAGCGACTGCCATGTTCAAGTCTCTGGCTCCTCCCCTCCATATACTGTTTCATAGACTGCCAATTCCCCATCCGCAGGCCAGATCCAGCGCACCAGAATGACAGTGGCAGACCTGAGGAGGGGCAAAGGTACAAACGCCCTGGATGCTGGGCTCGGGGTTGGCGATGCTGGCCGCCCTCCCTCCACTGAGGGGCGCTTCAGAGTGCATCTGGTTGCTCTGAGAAGCGGCTTCCATGGCCACTTCTCTAAGTGAAGAGTTGCCCACCCCTTCTTGGAGGGGCAGGGGTCCTTTGGAGCCTGCGGGGAGCAAGGGCGGCACCTGCTGGGGGGGCACACCCATCCATCCCCTGGATTGCCCCTGCAGAATGATGATTCCAGGCATGGCAGTGCGAAGCTTTACCATTCTGTGTTGAGCCAGCAGTTTTTGTTCCCGATTTTCACGCAGCCGTGGTCAGTCACCCCCCCCCCCCCAGAAAATAACACCAGAGCACAATCCTAACCTGGAGTTAGGCCAGCAAAGTTTGGCTGGCACCCAGGGCCACTGTGAAGTATGTTTGGACCACTCTTGGAGTCACAGAGGCCAGCACAGAGACGTGCGCCGCCATCCCTGACTCCGAGAGTGATCAAAACATACTTTACAGTGGTTCTTATGCTGGCCAAGCTTTGCTGGTCTAACTGTGCTGGCCTAACTCCAGGTTAGGATTGCGCCCCCGGAAGGATCTGTGCTGATTTCCCAGGGTAGCAGCTGACTGGTAAGTGGCTGTATGAAGATCAGGCATGACAACAGCTGGCTGCAGCACAGAATGTAAGGCTTTACCACTGCTGCATGCCTGGAATCATTCTGGTGCATGTTGGGCCATGGTTTGTAGACTGCTGTGCTATTCCATGCCATTTGGTAGGGTTTGATAAACTCCTGGGGTGGTTTTTCAGGGGAGTGAGGTTGCAAAGGGCGTGCATGAGCATAACTAGTTTTGCTCATTGCACAAGCATAACTCCATTTATTCTCTGAATTCAACCCAATGAATAAATGTAATTTCTTCCTAGCTTGGACCCAGATAAATAGCCATTATGTCACGCTAGATCACAACGAAGATACCTGGAAGAGGCTGCGGACAGAGTAGCACCTAGTGGTTAGCGCTCTTGGTTCCCTATTCTCCCTTTTTTCTAGATCAGCAGCTGATCTGAGTGGGGGAGATCTGAGTGGGGGAGGTAGTTCTAACTGCGGTAAACACCATAGGCTAAGGCAACCAGGTGGGAGGGGGCTGTCTGGAGGGAAAAACTCTTCCAAAATTGTATTGTTACTTGGTATTACTTTCACATAATTCCTCACCTTACAAAAAGGAACGTGATCATGTGAGAATCTCCAGCAACTTTAGCCCTTCCAAGGCAATGGAGGTAAGAGTAAGTTCCTGATTTCTGCATGCCTGTCTTCTCTTGTCTGTCCAGCTGCTTCTTTAAACAGCCAGGCCTCTGAGGAGGCAGCAATATCAATGTGTGTAAGGAGGGAAAACAATGGGGGAAACTTGGTGTACCACCTCCAGTCAGAGCTGGGAACTCAAATCTTGGGACTTGATTCCAAGCTGCAAAAACATGTTTTTTGCTGACTCGGGTGGACTGTCACATGTGTCAAGGACTCAGGCACTGAATTGAGTATAAATCTGAAAACCTGCTTGTCTGGGTGTGCTTCCTTACTTTTTTTTCCTGTGATGTGAAAGAGCTCATGGAGCCATGCAAAGCCGGCAGTTCCAGCCAGGAGGCAGGGAAGGGTTAACATTTTGCATCAAGTGGGAGGCAGGCATGAACTCTATTCTTATCCATCTCTGAAGGAACCATGATCATTGGATGAGGGAGGGCAGAAGGAGGAGCCCAAGTGATTATTGCCTTAGGATTGGCTAAAGAAGCCCAGGACAGTGGGGAAGCCAGAAGTAAGGTCCTAGCGGTCATGAGTTGTTTTCCAACCTCATGGCTCCCACGGGCTCTATTACTTGGGAGGGGAAACCTCATCCTGGGTGCAACTGGGACTACTTCTGAGTAGAACTGCAAAGGATTGGCAAACCTTCCAACTGTTGCATGCGACCCTCCTCCGTTGCTGTTCTCACGCTGTCTCTCGCGCCTTGCCCAGTCCCTTTTGGTCCATACCCTGGTGTTTGGAACTGCTTCACAAAAACCTCTGACTCAAGTCAGGAATGAGGGGTGAGTCACCACAGGCATGTGCTAGGACTTGTGCCAAAGTAATGTTTTGGGTGATGGAGACTTGAGACTCAAATCTCGCCCCATACCAGTGCTAACTTCCCATTCCTGCCCCAAGGGCCACTGAAATGGAGAAATGAGGTATAAGGATCCCCACTGGATCAGGCCAAAGGCCCATCTAGTCCAGCTTCCTGCATCTCATAGTGGCCCACCAGATGCCTCAGGGAGCACACAAGACAACAAGATGTCTGCATTCTGTTGCCACTCCCTTGCACCCAGCATGCTGAGGTAGCCTAACTCTAAAGTAAGGAGGTTGCACAAACCATCATGGCCTGTAGCCTGCAATGGACATTTCCTCCAGAAATCTGTCCAGTCCCCTTTTAAAAGCATCCAGGCCAGATGCCATCACCACCTCCTGTAATAAAGAGTTCCACAGATTAATTACCCTCTGGGTAAAAACGTATTTTCTTTTATCTGTTCTCACACTCCCAACACTCAATTTTAGTGGATGTCCCCTCGTTCTGGTATTGTGAGAGAGGGAAAAGAACCACCCTCTATCCACTTTATCCATCCCGTGCATAATTTTGTATATCTCAATGAAGTCTCCCCGCAGGCTGCAGAGGAACTGCATGCACCTTCTTCGTCTACTCTTACTACCAAGGACTGAACCTGGGACCTTCTGATTGCAAGCATGTGCTGTGCCATTGCCCTGTGGTCTCGCCATGAATAACGATTAAAAATAGGTGCCACTTTTGGCAAATAGACCAGTCATAAGACAGCAACTTGGCAACATGTTTAGAATATGTTTTTAACTGGCTGTGCTTCTGTGCCTTTTACAGGGACCCAACACTCAGCAATGAAGCAGGTGAATCTTTCCTTTGACTTTTTTGACAAGTCATAAAATGCTTCAGTTACTAGCTCTGTGTGAGTGCCAATTTTTTTTTTTTTACAAAGCCATTACTGTCTAATCAACAGGCAGAGACATGACCCAGCTGCTCAGACTTTGTGTGACTCAGGTTGCATAGGCGGCAGGTTTCAAACTAGGTCCAGGAATGTGGAGGTTCTACAGCTGTTACTAAAGCACCAGCATTATCGTTTTAAATAAACATTAATTTTGGGCAAGTGAGTGCAAGGCACAGGTACTGGGTGCAGAAATCATACCCAGCGTTTCTGCATTTTTAATGAAGAGATAATTGTGAGGCAGTGAAGGTCCTTGGGTAAAAGGAATCTGAACAGATCAACTGCCACTGCCCTATGGGTGAGCCTGGGTTCTTGATCCAATTGTGCTTTCAAAAGCAGGCTTGCCAGCAAACACTCTGCTCAAGTCTCCCTTTCAGCTCCCAGCTGAGTGCCTCGTCACACCCTCTTTTCAGAGAGCTGAACCCTGCCTGATTGTCCCTTTGGAAGCTGACTGGCTGTGCCGACAGGTGCCTTATCAGTTGTATCCCAGCTACTATGCTTGCAACAGCATGAAATCTATCTCGGGAGTCCTGAGATTTTAAAGCACCTACAAAGTTTGCAGGATTTATCTAGTCTGCAAATTTTAGCATCAAACTTACCTCTCAAATAGTTGTATGCAGTGGTGTCATTCAAATGATTTAGGAACAGGAACTCACTTTTGATTGGCACTTGTCGGGAACCCGGAACCAGCCACGGAGCCTGTTAGGATCCGGAACGCCCGTTCTGGTCCGTTCCCCCTGAATGACATCACTGCCTTCGCCCCCCTAGGAATCCGGAGTTGCTCCCTTTAACCCTCTGAGTGCCAGCCAACCAAGAAGAAAAGCTCTTTGCAGAGGAATTGGGAGGGGGAGGAGGGAGAATGAAGTGGGCGGAGTCAGACCTAATTTTAACTAGTGGAACTGAGTTCCCCCGTGTTCCCCCTGCATGACATCACTGGTTTTATGGACCTGTCATTTGGGGCTCTTACAGTTTTGGAAGTTCTGCAGAACAGGTTCAGTGAGGTACAGGTCAACTGTCTATAACAGCAGTTCTTAAACTGTGGTGAGTCATGCGCCGGTGCTGCAAGGCGGTTGTCACATGTGGTGATTGCAAGACATTCTAGGGCACAATGCAGCTGCTGTGGCTGGTGAAGCAGATCATGGTGGTAAAAATATTGCGATGCACTAGTTTATGTCAGTGTTTCTCAAACTGTTGGTTGGGACCCACTAGGTGGGTCGCAAGCCAATTTCAGGTGGGTCACACAACACCTAGTGTAGCCATCATTGGAAATATGGGAAGATGAGACAAATAGGGGAAGGGGGAGGGCTGTGTGGTTATTTTGCTTGTGTCAAGGCTCTGGAATCAATGACGACACATCACTTCTGGTGTGTCCTGGACAGATTGTCATTCTAAAAAGTGAGTCCTGGTCACAGGCACTTTGTTGCAATAGCGATTGGCAGGGAGCGGCTTTAGCTACCCTTTGCTTTGTGCTAGCAAGAAAGAAGAATATGAGAAGGTACATGAGATTAGGGATGTCACCAGCATGTCTCTATTTTACGGGGAAAAAGTTGGAAAGGATGTCCTTGTTGTCTAGCAGCCATAGATCACTCTAGGACTCATGATCCACCTAAAAGTGTTTCCCAACCTTTCTGGAGCCTGGCCATCCCATCCTACAATTTGGGAACCTAGAACTTAATGGATAGGGTTTACTTACATTCAGAGCACAATCTTAACCTGGAGTTAGGCTGGCACAGTTAGACCAGGAAAGTTTGGCCGGCACAAGGGACACTGTAAAGCGCATTTGGACCATTCTTGGAGTCAGGGGGGATGGTGCATGTCTGTGTGCTGGCCTCTCTGACTTTGAGAGTGATCCGAACATACTTTACAGCATCCCTTGTGCTGGCCTAATGTGCTGGCCCAACTCCAGATTAAGATTATGCCCCTAGTCTCTGACTGACACAAGGCCTAATCCTATCCAATTTTTCAGCGCCAACACAGCCACAATGCAGCCCCACAATAAGGAAACAAATGTTCCCATACCTCGAGGAAGCTCCTGTGCTCTCCCACTGCAGGATAAAGCACATACCCCATTGGCATGGCTGCACCAGCACTGGAAAACTGGATTGGGCCCACACTTTGGTTCAGCTCAAAATCAGACTGAGCCTGATTGCTTTTCTTTCCTTGAGCTTGTGGCTTCCTTCACCAAGACCTCTGAGACCAACGCTTACATGATGGGAGAATAGACAAGGAGCCCTTAATGACATACACAAACCACTCCTCCTGCTCCCTCCTATTAACCACATCATCCATGCACACAAGCCAGGGGCCAGAAAAATGGGTAGGAGGTTCCTAGTAATTTAAGCCCTGCTATGGTCATATCCCTTGTAACCATGTCTTGAAATTCACCTATCCTTTTTCTGTGTTGCACAGTCACATATGAACTGTGCAGACTAAGGGCCCAACCCTAAGCCCGTTACTGCAGGCAGTATGCTTGTCCCTCATGGGCAACTGTTGTGCATGGCTCCATAAAGTGCCTCCAATGCTGGCAGCAAGCCCTTACCTCTGGTGCTGGGGCAGCGCTGACTGCCCGTGGCCCAGAAGGAGCACCGATCACCAGCGAGTGACGCGATTGCTGCTCTGCGGTGATGCGGCCTTTTAGGGTGGGGCAGGAGGGCATTCCTGGACAGGGGGAGGAGTGAAGCAGGAAGTGGCACTGGCATCAACTCTCACTGCCAGTTCCCAACCTTCGAGCAAGGCTGCAGGGCCTTACTTGGAGTCCCTCACTTCTGCATTGCCTAAAAAGCTGGTGCAGGAGCAAGGAGACCCATCAGCCACTCTGCGCCCTTATCGTGGGGACAGAGGATGAATGTCCCCTTTTCCCACAGAGCCTCCCCAGGCTGCCTGGCTGCCACGCTCCCAGGCGGTCAGGCAGTTCAGGACTGAGCTGTGGGGCACAGAGGCTGTTGGATATATGTGTAGCTCTATGATTGGGCTCGATATCTTTTTCAGCCCTTCCAGCTGAGAGAGTGAGGACAAATTATGGCTTGATCATTGCTTCTGTCAGATGATTTTATAAAGTGCAGGTATCTAGTAAAGTACAATATACAAGCTGTATGTACAATATACAATATACAAGCTGTAAGGCACAGAAGATTGGAGTCGGTTGGTAACACCTATCATGGGCAGGAAATGGGAGCGTACTCCAACTGTTGCGTGGAAATCACCCTGCAAAGAAAGAGATTTCCTAGTGTCCCTGTCTCTTTAACCAAAGAGACAGAAAACGTGCCTAATAGTCCAGCGCACTTACCATATCAAATCAAAAGAATTCAAACGAAAGCCCT
>JAJKFI010000002.1:51256762-51278984 GCA_029204185.1 Lerista edwardsae | reverse complement strand
AGGGCTTTCGTTTGAATTCTTTTGATTTGATATGGTAAGTGCGCTGGTAAGGAACTGGACTATAATTGAGGTTTTGTTTCCTGTTCTCTGTTCCTGTAAAAGTAAGCAAAACCTTTTTAGCCCACCCAGTCCCTACCAGCTCTAGGGACCTCCCACTATAGCATAACCAAAAAAGAAAGTCGACGTAAAAGAATGCCAGCTGGAGTTTGATGTTGCAGAAAGAGAAATGCACTTTATTAATGTAGGCATTAATAAAGAGGACACAAGAGCAATACGCTTCCATGGAGATCACAGAACTTGTGTAATTGGTACATCTGGGCTTGATCAGTTATTTGTTGTGGAAATGACAACAACAAATAAAAACATTGGCAACCTGCTATTGGCAATTTTGGTGATGTGGGGCATCTAATTGGTGGTCCTTCTTTGCTGCTGCTCCCCCTCCCCTCCAGTGTGACCCCAACCAAGTCTCAGGGAAGGGAAGGAGGGGTGATCACAAAGGGTAGTCAGATGCAAACATGGGTACATTTAGCAGTAACAATGGTACCAATATTAAGACAAGATTACAATAGGGTTGGCACATTTAAACAGGAAGGAGGTCTTTACACAAAAGCAGAAAGGAAACATTTAAACCAGAATACTATTTACAAATCTAGCCATGAGTGCTTGACACATTTGATTGCTTGATACATTTGACAGGGGTGGCAAACAGTCAGTTATCAGCGTGGTAATCAGTAGTGGTGATTAGATTGACAATAGATACAGAAGACAAAGGCCCATGGGGGGGGCAGAGAAGTCTTTAAATCTTCTCTGCAACATTTCAACACTTCCCCCTTTCTCTTTCTGCTGAGAAAGCACTATTTTTTTAACAGACATCTATCCAGCCCAAACCTTGATCCCTTTAAAATTGCTCCATGCCTTTCCTAAACACAACTCATTGTTTCTTTTACAAAACCACTCTAATGCTCCAGCCTTTTTCTGTTGCTGCTTTAAACTTTGGTGGGGAGACCTTTTGGCTTAGCCCAAAAAGACTTTCCAGGTGAGTTTAGTTCCTGGGCAGATTAGAATCTAAATTGAGAGATTCAGGCAGGACTTGCCATGCCCTTTGTCAGATACTCAGATTTGCATCACAAGACTGTTAGGAGAGGGAGACGTTCGGATGTTGATGGCACCAATTCTTAATAGCTCTGGATTTAGCATTGTCTTGCCTTATTTCCTGAGGATCACCTGTGTGACCTCCTCTTTGCAGGATAGCAGCCCATAACTCCCAGGATGAAATCCAAAATGGAGTTAGGCCTGTACACATGTAAGGGAAGGAGAGGGTGTTCTTAATACTGCCTCCCATGGGGTCCATACCTATTCCATCACATCCTGGCCTTACCCCTTCACAAGTCCTGCATTAGGTGTATCTGGTTAGGGTATTTGAGGGATGTTCCATATAATCCTCTTAGGTCATCTGGGGGGGGGGGCTTCTGACTGTGTCACCACCAGGAGAGGTGAGGGGCAGCAGCCAGGAATAGGGCCTTCTCGGTGGTGGCCCCACAACTTTGGAATACCCTCCCCTTAGAATTAAGAACTGCTCCCTCTTTGGCAATATTTTGGCGGGGGTTGAAGACTTCTTTATTTACACAAGCCTTCAACTGTTGACAGGCTGGCTGGCATTTTACATTCTTCATCTTATATTTTAAAGGATCCATGGGGCTGGCTTGTTTTAAATTTTTAACTGTTGTAATATTGTTTTTAGCATTGTTTTAACTTGTGGTTTTTAAGGTGATGATTTTAATATTGTACATTGCCTTGGGTGCCCATGGGGCAGAAAGGCGGGATAAAAATTAATTAATTAATTAATAATATAGGGCCAAAATAACCACAATGGGGTACAGAGCCACGTTAAGGAGGCTCTCAACAGTTGGACTTTAGCCAAGAAGTGTTTTCCCACCAAGAGTTGCTGCTGGCTGCTTTTACTGTTGCCAGAACCTTTACTGTTTGCTGGTTACTGTGCTACACTACAAGGGTGGTGTTCTTGCTTAAAGCTTTCAGCTTCAGAAGCTCATACAATCCATTAAATAAGACAGGTTCCAAAAATAGACACTTGACTTGTCCCAGATCACAACCATAGATTTATTTTTTAAAAAGAAACAATTTGAATGTGTCATTTAATTTCCCCCCCAGCAATGAAAAAAGTAATTTGAGAAATAATGTGTTCGTTATAAATGTATATGGTATATTTATTTGTAGTATATAAATTACATATAGATTACTCATAAATTATTATTTATACAGCACCCATCACACTTTGCAGGATTAGCAAAAACAGACAGTTCCCTGTCCCAGATAGCTTATAATCTAAAGACTGAGATAGTGGATAGACGAGAGAGAGCAGACAGGCAAGGGAAGGTCCACCTAGTTCCGTATTGCCTGACAGTGGTCCTGACTGCGAGACATTGCACCTGAGACTTTCTGCAGGCAAAGCATATGCTCTGCTACACACCGATGGCCCTTTCCTAATTATGCTTACTGGGATACAAATGGGCTATTACCAGTGGCATAGCTAATGAAAGTGTAGCCTGGTGCAAAGGGCAAAATGATGCCCTGGAAGTGAAATCACAACAGGAAGTGATGTCACAGTTATATTTTTGGCTGCTGGTTTTTTTGGCCATAACGTTTGATAGAATGCAGATTCACCAACATGGCTTCATTGCATTCTGCATTAAATTACCTTTCCAATGATATATAACAGGAAGGTATTATTCATACATACCAAGGTTTTTACCATTTTGGCCACTAGTGTAAGCTCAGCTTGTTGCCCAGTGCAACTGCACCCCCTGCACTTCTTTAGCTACACCCCTGGTTGTTACCATTGGAACCAAAGGTGAAGGTGGCATCTGTGAGAGGGATTTAACAGAGACGGCTAAAACAATTTTGGCTTTACTGTTTGTTTGCTTGCTTGCTTGCTTGCTTGCTTGCTTGCTTGCTTGCTTGTTGTACATTGGCATCCTAGTCCAGCAAGGCTGCTTCATGGTCAGAAACAAGATTTGCATGCAGGCTGCTTTCTGGAGCAGGTTCCTTTTGGGCCAAAAACTATCAGACATACAGTTTCTGTAGTTAGATTACTCTTACTCCCTATACTATGGAGTTTCTCTTTTTAGACTGGGATTATGAGAACACTGATTCACAGAGCAACCCAAACTGCTGTTTCTGCTGGCACAGCATCTGTTGCGCCAGCCTAGACTGTTGCAAATGTGACACGAAGCACATTTGCGACTACTTGTGAGCCAGCACTGCTGGTGCGCCCTTGCATCTGAGCCCCTGGCTGCCAACGGAGGTGAGTAAACCACTGAGCTTGGAGAAAGCAATGGTCACATTGGTTTAAAGCTGGCCCTGGTTACAGGTATTTGGGTGTGGTGAATTTGCTCACTGTACACTGTGATTATGTGAGATAATTGAGAGCCAGGATAGTGTAAGTGGTTCAGAAGATGGATTTCAACTTGGAAGATCTCGGCTCAATTCCCTGCTCAACCATGAAGCTTCCTTGGTGACCTTGGGCCAGTCACCATCTTTCAGCCTTACCTACCTCACAGGTTGTTGTGAGGGCCAAAGAAGGGAAGGAACTATATATACCACCCTCAGCTACTTGGAGGAAGGGAGGTGGGTAAAAATGTGAAAAATAAACAATATCTTATGGATGCGGCTAATCCTGTTTCAAGTCACAAGAGTGGAACAGACATCGCTGTGATATTAATTTTTTTCATTTTAGCTAATTTCTTTCTGCATTATATTTCTAGGGACTTTCGAAAGTTCAAGGCTCTGTTGATGGTCTGGCTGAGCTGTTGCAAAATTAAGAGAATCTGGCATTGATTCAAATCGTTTTCATATCTTTTCTTCAAAGGGTGTGGTATGGATGCTGGTTGCTCAGTTATCTTGTGGTCAGTTTTCAAAGCCTGAAAAGGATGCATAATCAAAAAGACATGTGAATGCAGATTTGCACAAGCATTTACACTTAACTGATGCAGGCTGCAGTCCTATGCAGATTTTCTTGAGAATAAGCCCCACTGAAGAAAATGGGGCTTACTTCAGAGTAGATAAGCATAGGATTGTGCTTGCAGTGTCTAACATATAAAACAATATATCAATACCCAATGATGGGATCTACAAATGAACAAGGGGAACGCTGGGCGGGATGTAGGCGGGACTTCTGCTTGAGTGGCAGCCCATGTGTAGTGTTCCGTGGCTGCCCTGGCCTCGGGGGGGGACAGGTGAAGGTCGCGCCGGGTGCCTGGGCAAGCAGCAGGGGGGTGCTAACCGGGGGCAGCCCCCCTGAGGCCAGGACAGCTGCAGAATGCTATGGACAGGCAGCCAATCAGGCGGAAGCCCTACGTAAGTCCCACCCAGCGTTCCCCTTGTTCATTTGTAGATCCCATCGCTGTCAACACCTAGTATTTATATAGCATGTTTAGAGTATTTGAAGAACTCCACATACATTGTTTCAGGAAGCATTACTGTTACCATCCACCTCAGTCTTCCATCTGCAATATGGGCATAATAATAAAGGACATCCTGCCAACCTAGCAGATCGAAAGCATGTAAAAATGCAAGTAGATAAATAGGTACCACTTCGGTGGGAAGATAACGGCATTCCGTGCACGACAGCGTAGAGTCATGCTGGCCACATGACCATGGAAGCTTGTCCGCGGACAAACATCGGCTCTACAGGCTTAGAAACGGAGATGAGCACCGCCCCCTACTGTTGGTCACGACTAGACCATTCGGTTGTGGGGACACCTTTACCTTTAATAAAGGACAACCCTGTAGGGAATGGCCAGGATATTATGATCCCTATATTGTAGATGAGGTCAAGAGAGTAGGTGGCTTGTTGAAGGCTACCTGAGGAAATATGTGAACTGAGAATGTCCTAGTTTATACGAAGGCAGCCTGATCCTTTGCATGTTTACTCAAAAGGAAGGCCCTCTGTGTTCAGCAGGTCATCTTTTTTCTTTTAAGTAAGCGTCCATAGATTGCAACCTTAGCCACTTCCCTACGCTACCTCTAATGTTTACTTAAATGCTCAGTGGTTGGAAATGATTTCCTCCAACTAGTTTTTGCACAGATGATGACACTCCAGAGGAAGTTCAGAAAGATTAGTTGGTTGTGGTTTACACATTAGAATATCAGACACATTTGTTATATCTGTAACTGCTTCAAACCATTAGCATGTATTAACCGTGCATCCATGTTCCTAAATACAATGGCTTTATTGGCCATGCAAAATAAAGACTGGTTTATTTGGCAACTATTTGGCATTTTCTCTTTGTTTGCTTGTCTGATCTCTGTTGCAAATGAAAACAGAGTTATGCTGAAACTTGATATGTGCGCCTACGATATAATTGTATCTTTCAAATTCAAAAACTGACTGATTTACCAACCCAGTTTTTAAGGAGAAGAGAAGATAGAAAATCCTTGTTGCTATAACTTGTGACACTGATGATTTCCTCACTACACTGTCAGATCCCTGCTCAGGCGCTTAGCTAACTGACAATGGGGGCCTTGGACTGGTTAATAGCCTTTACGCTGAGTTTGTTATCTGTAGTATGGGAATAAGAGTACAGGTTGGCCCTTGGCATCCGCAGGGGTTCTGTTTCTGAAACCATCGCGGATGCTGAAAACTGCAGATGGTCAAGTCCGCCAAACATTTTTTTATATTAGCGTCCCTTTAAATCATGGTTTTAAAAATATTTTTTTTTTTACTATTGCAGAGCTGCAGGCATGCAATCTCTGGCAATTAGAATGGTCACGCAAAGGCAAGCAACCCTCCTTTGGCCTTGGTGCACTGAAAAACATAATGCAGAAGTTATTATACACTTCTGCGTCGCATTCTAATGGATCAAGGGTCAAGGGAGGGGTGTGTGATCTTGGCACAACCCCAAGATAGCTATTTTGATAGCCGGAGACTGACAAACTGCCTATCGGTAGGCTTAGTTTTTTGTTGTTGTTGAAAACTGCTTTTTGGGAGTTAACAATCGCCTTTTGTGTGCAACACAAAACACTGCATTTTGGTGTTTAAGATATTTTCCAGAAATTAAAATAATTTTCAACTAGAAATAATACTGTGGCTGTATCTGCTGACACTATATCACCCGTATCATCTCCCTAGCACACTTTTAAAGCATGTAAAATTTTAAAAAAAATCAGAACTTGGATTGAGAATATAGAATAAAAACACAAAACATCGCCATTTGCTAATTTACTCAAGAAATTTTGGAAAAAAATATCACCAAAAACCCCACACCCTACCTATCTCTCTAGAATGATAAGAAAAGTGGTTTTTAAACTGCAACTATAAGGGATGCTATTTTTTTATTTAAAAGATATGCAGAGACCTTCTCTTCTACAGTGGCCATCCACAGTCAAAACTGCTGATAGAAAAACGATGAAGAGCTGGCTAATTCAAAGGACTCTTGCAAGGATTGTCAGTCATTTTGAACAAATAATAAATAAATAGGAAAGTATTTTCCAGTCTTATAAAAACAGAATAAACGAGACTTTAAATTTATCAATCAATCAATCAATCAATCAATCAACAGGTACTTATTTACCGCTTTTCAACATGAAGTTCACAAAGCGGTTTACAGGCAAATAGTAATAATAATAAAATTAAATGGCTATAACACAGCATCCAGTTCATAAATTTACTATGCTCCAACAAGGCAAAGCCATATTCAATTAATTTAAAGTAATAGCTAATTATTTATTTTAAACAACAAGGATTCACCTGCATCATGTGGTTGACAGCATTCAAAAGGTTTGGAGCATTGAAAGTCTTGATTTCCACCTCATAGTGCTTCAGAATTGTATAGATGCTGCCCATGCACCAAGCCTACAGGTGACAACACCCATTAAAATATATGAAAACATTCAGAGAGATTCTTTTAAACAAGACAGAGAAGAAATGAACTCTGTCTGACAAAGGTGGTTTACCTGATCAACCACATCATTGGCTTCTGCAATGCAGGATCCAGGCTGAAATCAAGAAAGAAGAAGAGAGATTAATTCCATTACAACCTTAAATTCAGCTTAAAGCACCACTGGATTTAATTGAAGTACTTCTAATACCTTTGATGATTTTCCTCTCACACAGGCCTCCTGGATCTTTTCTTCATTGTTAGGATTGTTCAGGAGAATCTGTACCATGGTGCAATTAAATGTTTTCTATATAAATGAAGATAATACATTAATTGTGAAACTAATAGTACCCACAAGCCATGATTGTGCTAGTAATCTTTGATAACTCACAACTGCTTTGTCGACGTTATCAGCAAATGCCTAAGAAATACATAGCAGCTTTGAACGTTTTCAATAAGTGAAAAGGCAAGGAAATGCAAGTTGTGTTTCTTCACCTATTTTAGTTTGGGATCAAGGCTGGCCTTAAGTCAAAGTGACCGATGTCATCACATTGGGGCCCTGCATCAGTGCAGCGAACATATTCCCTGCTGCTGCAACTGGGATCTCTATAGGCTGTAAGTCAGTGGGGTGAGCAGAGCAGCTTTACCTTGGGCCCTCCTGCCTGCCCGTCTCCAAACTGCCCAACTGGGGCCTCCTGGAAACAATTGGTGGTGACATTATCAAATCACTGCCAACTATTTCCAGGTGCCAAAAGCACTCTTCCTGTGAATGGAGACCCCACAGGGAGAGTGGAGGGCCCTGCAGGGATACCCTCCATTGGGCCCCACTGTCCTGGACCCGGCCCTGTTTGGGATATTTGTTTAGAAACTGAGCCCGTGCATTGCCCAATGTAGTATATATATTCGTCTCCAGATCTTTGGCATGTGTACATTTTGCCCTAAGGAGAAGTATATGGCATAGGCTTTCAACATTGTGAATCAATGTGGGAAAAAGAAGTACAATTCACTTGTTGAAACCTCTGAAAAGGCCCATAATGAATTTTTCTCTAAAAATGACCTATCGATATGGACCTATCAGGGGCTGATCATTCCAGCTCTATGCACTGGCATAGCTAATGAACGTGTAGCCTGGTGCAGAGGGCAAAACGATGCCCCGGAAGTGATGTCACAACAGGAAGTAACATCACAGTTGTATTTTCATTTTTTTTGCCATAACGTTTTCTAGAATGAAGATACTACACTCCGGTTTGTTCCTTTGCATTCTGCATTAAATTCCACATCAAATGGTATGTAACATGATGCCATTATTCCTACATACCATGTTTTTCACAATTTTGGCCACTAGAATCAAGCTCAGCTCGTTGGCTCCCCCCTTTAAAGCTTGTTGCCCAGTGCAATTGCACCCTCCCCCTGCACTTCTTTAGCTATGCCCCTGGCTCTGTGTATCACTGGCTTGTAAGTTTTGAGAATTTGATGCATCCAGTTGCCGTCCTGGGGGGTCGCCTGCCCTGGGCAACCCCCCATTGGCTGCCCCCTACCATACACTTGGATGGTACAACAAGCATGATCAGTGGTGGGATTGAGGGGGTTCGCCCAGGTTCTATAGAACCGGTTGTTAAATGGCCGGGCCCCGCCCACTCGCTTACCTCAGCTGGCTTTGGTTTTTTTTTGGCTCCGGCTATGACATCATAGAACTGGTTGTTAATTTATTTGAATCCCACCACTGAGCATGATGTTGCACTAGCACTAAGTAGCTACCCAGAAATATGTAGCCAGCGTAAAAGAGAGAGAGAAAAAGTGTAAAAGAGACTAATCACTGCCAGGACCTGGAATTTGTGTGATAAAGCATTTTCACTGACAGTTTTGCTTTTTCTGCTTCTCTACTGAGCCAGGACAAAGTCTTATAGGTAGGATGTGTGTTTTTTTGGTGAATTTCTTGTTTAAAGCAGCAAATTGCGGTGTTATGTGTTTTTATTCAACATTCTCAATCCAAGTTCTCATTTTTATTAATTTTAAATAGTGTACCAGGTAGATGATACAGGTGATATAGTGTCAGCAGATGCAGTCACAGTATTCTTTCTAATTGGAAAAGTGGTCTATTTTAACCTCTGGAAAATATCTTAAAAGCCAAAATGCAGCATTTTGTGTTTTTATTCAGATATTTTAACTGCCAAAAGGAGGATGTTAATCACCAAAAGCTGGTTTTCAACAACAACAAAAACACCCCTACTTATAGGATCACTTCCTTGTGAAGAGAGAAGAACATGGAGGGTTTACAGTGTTTGTGCAAACTCTGTTTGATTTTGGACACAGCTCCCCATACAGTGCTAGTCTTCCAAGCAGTATTTGGTCTCCAAACACTGGTGTCCAAAACCACAGTGTTTGGTCTCTAAAACTACAGAGCTGCTTCTCTGCAGCCAGAGGCAGGAATTCAGACCTGTAGGCTGTGACTTGTCTCTTGCTTGATTCAAAACCACTGTTTTTTCCAGTCCCTACCCTGGCAGATAAAAATGGCTTGCATTTCTAGCTTCATGACATGACAACATGTACCTTTAAGCTACACAAAAATCTGAATAGTCATGCCATTACTTGATACAACACAATAGCGTCCCCATAGCAATATATTTCATGACATCCCAGTGCTGTGCTTGTTGGAACAAATCAATTCATTTCACACAATGTTATCCGACCTATACTATTGTTAAACGTTTCGGTTTTTGTTTTTTTTAAGGAATTATCTAAACACTTTTTATTAGGAATTAGGAAGAAATGTTTTCATGCAACATTTTGATATGGGCACAAAGCCAATCCCAGACACCAGAAAAGATGGGAAAAATCTGGAAAACTGTAACCGAAACTTACTTTGAAGCTACTCTGATTTGTTCTGGCATTAGAAGTGTGGATGTTGCAGGTGCACATAGCCATGTAGCAATCTGGGGCCTAATCCTGTCCAACTTGCCAGTGCTGATGCAGCCATGCCAACAGGGTGTGCTGAATCTGTGGTGGAAGGCTAGTCATGGAGACCTCAAGGTAGGGGAACATTTGTTCCCTTACCTTGGGGTTGCATTGTAGTTACATTGTCACTGGAAAGTTGGATAAGACTGGGCTCCTAGTCACTTACATGGTTCAACCTTGTCTTACCCTGGAATGTGGATCTGAAAGAGGCACTGAAATTCTCTCACAGTGTTGCAAGGTTGATTGATAAACTTTCAGTTCACAGAGAACTTACATAAGAACATAAGAAGAGCCCTGCTGGATCAAGCCAAAGGCCCATCTAGTCCAGCTTCCTGTATCTCACAGTGGCCCACCAGGTGCCCCAGGGAGGCATGAGACAACAAGAGGCTTGCATCCTGTTGCCACTCCCTTGCACCTGGTACTCTGAAGTAGCCCACCACCTTTGTAAGGAGGTTGCACAATCCATCATTGCCTATATAATAGCCCACGATGGACCTTTCCTCCAGAAATCCATCCAATCCCCTTTTAAAGGCATCCATCACCACCTCCTGTGGCAGAGAGTTCCACAGATTAACTACCCGCTGGGTAAAAAAGTACTTCCTTTTATCTGTTTTAACTCTCCCAACCCTCAGTTTTAGCGGATGCCCCCTGGTTCTGGTGTTTTGAGAGAGGGAAAAGAGCATCCCTTTATTGACTCTGTCCCTTCCATGCATAATTTTGTATGTCTCAATCATGTCCCCCCTCAGGCGCCTTTTTTCTAGGCTGAAGAGCCCCAAAGGCTGCAGTCTTTCTTCATAAGGGAGGTGCCCCAGCCCCGTAATCATTTTTGTCGCTCTCTTCTGCACCTTTTCCAGCTCCACTATGTCCTTTTTGAAGTACAGCGACCAGAACTGTACACAATATTCCACAATATTCACAATATAACTTGCTTTGGAGAAAAGTATTTATGGAAGCTGTTAAAGGACCAATCCTATCCAACTTTCCAGGGCTGATATAGCTGCAATGCAGCCCCAAAGGTAAGTGAACAAACACCTCCTTATCTTGAGGAGGCCTCCATGACTGCCCCCCACCACAGAATGCAGCATACACCCCATTGTGATGGCTACACCAGGGCTGGAAAATTGGATAGGATTTGGCTCTCAGTCCCTTGAGTCCCTCAGTCACAGTGAGTGTTCACTGTGACTCTAGGAGAGTAAATGTGGTGTAATGGGGAAAAGGGCAACCAAAATGATAGGTGATCTGTTGTCTGAAATATGGTAAACATGCTACCCCATTTTTCCAATTCTTCTGTTCCCTGCCAGTGGGTGCAATCAAAGCAGGGTGGCACCCCAGAACCCCCAATTCCAGACAACATGCAAACCAAAATTTATCCCACCGTTTTTTGAGTTTATTTACACACACTGGGCAAGAGGCACTTTTTCAAGTGGTGCTCCTCTTATATTTAGCAGGGGGAGAGCAATTGTCCCTCTTCACCCCAGCACAGTGTCTTTCTCATGGCTGTTGCTGGTGGTGTTCTCCATTCCTTTAGATTGTGAGCCATTTTGGGACAGGGAGCCATTTAACTTTAATGTTATTATTTGCCTGTAAACCGCTTTGTGAACTTTGTGTTGAAAAGCGGTCTATAAATACTAGTGATTGATTGATATTAGCACACTGCCTCTGCTTCTGGCTAAGCTGGCGTGGAGGAAGCAGTGGTAACACCCAGATCCCCTCCTTCTAGACTTGGAAGAGGGGTCATGGGTGAGGGGCACAGGGGTGGTTGGAGCTGGTTCTCCCCCACCCTAGCTAGAAGAGGCAGGAGCTGCAGTGGCAGGTTGATTGGATCCCATCCTGCTTGGGTCAGGAGAAGAAGTGGTGGCGGTAGCAGTGGGATGATCAGATTTTTACCCATGACACAGAGGCAATAATTAATCACTGGCCACACAGAAGCAGAAGGCAGGAGTTTGTCGCAGCCCCAAAGACTGTGGGCTCATCCTTCCGTCAATGTTTTTCTGGGCAATGGTGTTCCTAGAGGGCAGAATGCTAAGTTTTGCAGAATCCTGAGCTCCTGGGTAAAGCGGCCCCTCCCCCTCGTCTTCCCAGCCATTCGCGGCTCCGAATGAAGACGACGGGGAGGGGCCGCTTTTCCCAGGAGCTCAGGCTTCTGCAAAACTTAGCACTTTGCCCCCCCCCGCCCGTAGGAACGCCACTGGGTCTAGAGCGGAAGCAACGACGGATCACTCTCAGTCTTGAGGCGAACATGTTTAAGGTCGGCTTTCTGTGCGCCTCAAGAGACGCAGCGAGCGGGAAACGGTGAGTGGCTTTTTTTCATTCGTCGTAGCAGCCAATAAAAGACGCGCGCAGGAGGCGAAAGGCGCTGTACTGGCAGGTTAAAGCGGGCCGCTCGCCAACAGGGGGCCGGCCGGCTGGCCTGCCTGCCAGCCAGCGGGGAGTCATAAAAAGCAGCTCGCCCTGTCTTGTGTGCACCGTCGCTGCTAACAGAGGCAACGCGTGAACTCCCGCAGCAGAGCTTCAGCGCCGTCTTCCCTATTATATCTGGAGGGAGAGGGGGTGGGGAGAGAAGCCCTCTCCGCCCGTGGCCGGGCAAGTCTTTGCACGGCTGCGGCCGGCCGCCAACGAGCGGAATTACGTCCTCCCAAAGTGGGCGCGTGTCAAGGTGTGTGTGTGTGTGAGAGAGAGAGCGCGCGTCGCGCCCAGTTGGGTTTGCGCGCCGCAGAGGCGTGGCCGGTCGAGTTGCGTCGCCTCAGGACGCCTCGCTGCAACAGTTCTGTGGAGAACTGAGCGAGGGAAAGGGGAGCATGAAGATGCCAAGGGGAGGGGCTTCAGCGTCCTCCCTTCTTGATCGCAGATAGGCCGACAGGCTGCTCAGACCACATCTTGAGCGTCACCTACGTTTATCCACCCAGCTCCCGGTTGCAGCTGGAAAGGCTGGGTGGAGAACGGCGGCCGAGAAGGCGTTGAGGAGTGGGTGGAGTCCATGGGTCTTCTGCTTTCTTCTACCTATGGGACTGGGCCACGTACCCCGTGCCAAGCCCCGACTCTCAGTGGGGCGCGCTGGGCGTCGCAAGCCAGGCATTCTGTGCGTGCCGGAACGGGCTCCGCGCTAAGCATTGGCTACAGATCTGTGCCCTGTGTAAGGCATAGTCCAGGCAAAATATATAATACCTCTGTAGAGCATGTGGGTTGTTGTATTCCTTTCCCCCCATCCACGCCTGATCTGTTGACCTCCAGCCGGTCGGACTCTGGCACGTGGAGAGCTCCAGTATGCCTGGAAACGCACTGTATGTGCCTGCTTCTCAAATATGTTCTACTTGAGAACAGAACAGCCCTCTCTGAATATACAGTAGTTTCCACAGGGGGTCTAAAATCTTTATTTTGCTTGGTCTTCGAGGAGGAGCTTCCTAGGGATCTTTTTGGTTGCTGCTTTTACGCCATTATTTTTATTCTGTTTTTATCCCTATCGCTTAACTTTGAAATTTTAAATGGCCTTTAGTGGGTTTTGTTCATATTTTTATTCATGTTGTGATTGTATTTTGATTAATTATACTCCTGCTCAAACAAAGGGAAAGGGGCATATAAATCCCATAAATAAATAAATAAATAAATAAATAAATAAATAAATAAATAAATACACTTGGAACAGGTGCTCCTCCTGTTGGTTTCCCCCCCTGCTTGCCTTAAGATTGTAAGGAACAGGGGTGTTCCCCTGGCTTCTGCTAATTATAGGGCTCTGTGTGAGCCAGCGCGAACAATGTTGTAGTCTGCCAAGGAGGAATGCCGTACCTGCAAGTGATGCAATGAGTCATCTACCGCTTTCATCAGGTGTGCAGAAGTAGTCAAGCAAACACTTAAGTTAGCTGTTGGTTTTTCACCAGTGGGGGGTCCTTTGGTGCGTGCTGGATGAGCCACTAAGGAGCTGAGTAGGCTCAGGCAGAAGAAAGCCAGAAGAAACCAGGAACCTAAGCAAACCACAAAAATGAAATAAGATACAAAGATTCTTGTGACCTGGCAACTTCTCTGTTCGAGATACCTGTCCTCTGTCCTCTCTCCTTATGCACTTTCTAATTTTCATTCCATCTTGTCCTTGCCTATAAAATAAAGATGATTTCCAAAAGTCTTGTAAAAAGTCTTGTAATATAGGGAATAAGGACAGTTGCTTTATCCTCTTCTCCCTAAAAATATGAGAGCTGCTACTCTGAAAGGTGCCTGCTCTTTAGCAGAGGATACTGTACAATCTTGCTGATGTGCCTGTTGCAAAACAGGAAAGGTGAAATCTTTTCTGAAAACAGTAGTTTTTCTTCCTGCAATCTGTTTACTTGTGGAGCTTTCCTATAGGAATACCAGAAAGGATAAACACACCTTCTTGTTATACAAGACACTTTTGTTGGAAATTGACTGTTGCAAATGTGCACACCTTTAAAAGCCATAGATATGCTATTTAGAGAGACTGGAAGAGTCCACAAAGATAGAGTGCCTAAAACATAGTTGGAAAAGAGAGAAAAGGGCTGTATCCCTTTTGTGTGTGCAAATAATCTCTATACTAGGGATGTGGTGGTGCTGTGGGTTAAACTGCTGAGCTGCAGACCAGAAGGTTGGCAGTTCAAGACCACGCGGCGGAGTGAGCTCCCATCGCTTGTCCCAGCTCCTGCCAATCTAGCAGTTTGAAAGCATGTAAAAATGCAAGTAGATAAATAGGTACCACTTGGCGGGAAGGTAATAGCGTTCCATGCGCCTTGGCATTTAGTCATGCTGGCCACATGACCACGGAAACTTTTCCTGAGACAAATGTAGGCTCTTTGGCTTAGAAACGGAGATGAGCACTGTCCCCCTAGAGTCGGTCACAACTAGACCATTTGGTCGTGGGGAAACCTTTACCTTTAACCTATCTCTATACTACAGAATAAAATCCTTTTAAAAGCATGATAGTTTCTAAAGATAGACTATTATGCCACATGTTTGTGGTAGCCACATATTTGTGGCATAGGGAGGTAAAGCAAATTCCTAATCTGTGAGAGCAGAGTGTTGAATGGTTAAACCTCGCTGTACCGATGAACCAAGTTATTTACAATGTGAATACAATTTGAAAGATGCCAATTCCTTTGGAAACACCAAGAAATAGGGCTTCTTAGAGGAATTTTATCAGGGAGTGCAATGTTTCTTTTGGGCCCCTTCTCCCTTGTATCATCATTTCAAGCAATCATTGGATCATTCTTTCTACGAATTACGATATATAAAACAATGTAGACTTACACAAAATGTGAATGTGAGTCTTCACACAATGTATGCAAACTAGATTCCAGGAATTATCTGGCTCCCCTCCTGTGGCTGCCAGACCCCCTTTATGACCCTGGTACGACATACCTTCTTCAGCCCCTCTCATGACCCCTGCCCAGAAAGCAGTTACCTCTTTGATTGTGCATTTGGAAACAAAAGTAGAACTAGCATCAGGTTTGAAAGCATCAGGTGTGCTGGGACCATCAGGCTCCAGATCTTGTTGATTCTAACCAAGACCTGAGGATTAGGCTGAAGGGCACACATGTCTTCAGTGCCAAGACTTGACTTGAGAACATATGACCAAGTACAGATAAAGAGCTCTGGAGCATCTGAACGACTGAACCAATTGATAAATGAGTGTCTGGAGAGGGTAAAAAAATTAGACTCCTTGCTGCCAAATGTGAGCCAGCCCATCTCAGTGAGTTATAGGGTGTCTTCTATGATCCCTGAGATGATAATGTTACAGTTGGAAGGGATCTTAAAGGTCATCTAGTCCAACCCCTCCTCAGTGCAGTCAACTACTTCAGCATTCCCAGATACTCTTACATTTAAGCAGTTCTTCCTTATCTGTAGCGTAGTACCTGTATTTTGCACTCATTGATTCTACTGTCCTGCTCTCAAGAACTACAAAGAACAGGTTCTCCCCTGTTTCTGTGTGTGAGCCCTTCAGAGGCACAAGGTCAGCTATCATATCCCAATTCCTCTTTAATCTTCTCTTCTCCATTCCTCATAGGACTTGGTTTCCAGACCCTTCACCATCTTCCCTGCCCTCCTGATCTTGTTCCAGTTTTACCAGTAGCAGTACAAGGGGGACAGAACACTAGGTTTTGCAGGGAGGGAGCCTTACCTTGCCTTGTAAATCATTCCTCTCCCTTGCTGCCAGTAGCCAGTAAGCAACTCCAAGACATTGCTTTCCCCAGGCTACAATGGCAAGGGAAAGGAAGGATTTAAACTTAGCAACTTTTCAAATTCCTTTTCTTCCACTCGTGCATTTCCTGGTATGGCAATTCCTATAATTGTCACCTTCTTCTTTTTGATGAGTCAAATCGGGGTTATTATGGTTCAGGTGTTTATCCGTCTGTATCCTAAAGTCCCATAAAACTTTTGCACACTCATTTTCCATGATGTTTTCTGGCTAGGGTTCCACCATTTTTGTGCCACTGGAGGACTGTACTTTTGTTTACAAACGTTCCAGTGCACTATTCCCGCCACTTTATTGTGCCTTTCCAAGCAGTCAGTTTCTATTAATATTATTTTCTTAATATTATCAATACCATATACAATATACTATTACAACTACTACTACTTCTACTACATCTAGTCATTCCGCTGCCAATTTAAGCGATACCCCCTCCCCGAGACTGTCACTGTTTGCTCGACTGGCTCGATGGGCCAAGGTGAGAGCGGGCGTCCACGCCGATCACTTACCCGCACGGCTGGTGATCGTGGCGCTGAGCTTTGCCATCTCGACCGGTGGAAGGCGAGGAGGTCAGTCTCTAGAGTCCACGCAGCTACCGAGACGGAGGAAACCTTTGCTGGTCTCCGTCTGCCGGGGCTGCCTCTTTATAGGCGAGCGGGAGGATTTTCCTCCCTCTCGATCTCTCTCCCGCGCGCGCGCTTCCCACGAAACTCGGGGCGGTGATGTCCTTCAGTAGTCGCGGTGATCTAGGAAAGGGAACTTCGTTCGTCTTTCTATTTTCCTTCTCTCTCTTCTCCTTCCATCGGGCTGACTCATCTTCGATCGTTCACCTTCGCTAACTTTTTGCGGGAATTTTTTGCAAGGCACTGGGTGGTGCATGCGTTACACAGATAATCCCGATTTTAAATTTCGTTTGCTGTCGATTCCGAGGAGAGCCAGTCCACCCTTGGGCAATTTTATTTCTGAATGGCCGAGCAATGAACAGAGCGACGTACAAGAGACACTTTGTTGAGCCCATGCTGTGAATGAATGACCTGCGGATCTGATCTCTCACAGTCCCGAGACTTCTTATGACTCCAGCCCTAAATTAGGACCCTGAGCATCCTTGGCTCGGAAAGAGGAACGCAGCGGCGACTTTTGCGGTGTCGATACAGAGCCCACGTGCACGAATACACGGGTCTCTTCTTGCAGAAGAGGGGGCGATGAATGACATTTATAGGCGAACACAAGCTGCACGAGAGAAGTTCAAGACAGTGATGGGGACAACAAACCACATAAGATGTAGGACAGTCACCGTCAACCTTTTTCATGTCACGACCCTAATCGTGGTCCAGTGGTCTTCAACTTTTTTCATTCTTGTAAATTGCTGCAAGCCCACAACTGAGGCTTCATGACCCCATTGGGAAAATAGAACGCTATTGTAGGGAGTTTGGGGGTCTCTAATAATTGACGTTGAAGTAGCTCAGCTTGGTGGGTGGAGGGGAGCCAGTGGCATATCTAGAGAGGGGGCAAAATGCTAAGTTTTGCAGGAGTCTGTGCCACTGGATAAAGCGGTCCCACCCCCTTGCCTTCACAGTCATTTGTGACCATTATGAAGGCAAAAGGGAGGTGCCACTTTACCCAGGAGCTCAGGCTCCTGCAAAACTTAGCATGTTGCTGTCCTCTAGGAATGGCACTGGAGAGCTCCAGATTTGAATGGAGCAGCAAGCCTGCTAGGATGCCACGGAGGTCCAGACTCCATACCCAGTGGGGTTTCTCTCACCCTTTGCTGGTTGTCTCCATAGTTGAAGAAATGTCTTTTTAGCCAAGCGTTTTCTTTGCCTTCTGTTTGATCCATCCTCCTATCCAAATGGTTTCCAACTGTGGGTTGGGACTCACCAGTGGGTAGCGAGCCAATTTCAGGTGGGTCACAAAGCACCTACAGCAGCCATGTGGAGAAGATGGGAAGATGGGATGCTGGAAAGGGGGAGGGCTGTTGGTTGTTTTGCCTGTGTCAAGGTTGTCGATAGGCTTTTTCCCTTTCTGATTCATTTTGCTATGGGAAAATGGTTGAGAAATAACCCAATTTATTTCTGCATTCTCAGAAAGCAGCAGGTTCTGGCAGTGGCTTTTTTACAGGGAGGGCAAAGCTCTAAGTGTTGCAAGAAGCCTTACCCTGTCATGTAAATCCCTCCTCTCCCTTGCTGCTGTAACCAGTAAGCAACGCCAAGCTGTTGCTTTTCCCTGTGAGGATTGGCTAAAACGGTGCAGGAGAGGAGTGATTTCCACTGTAAGGTAAGGCTTCTTGCAAAACTTAGAACTTTGTCCTCCCTGTAGAAACGCCACTGGGTTCTGGCATCACAGTAATGGTGCTTCCGGCCATGACATCACTTCTGGTGGGATCCAGACAGATTGTCATTCTAAAAAGTGGGTCCTGGTGTTAAAAAGCTGTATTACAATGTGAATGTTTGCTGTTGATTTAATGGATTGCTATGTGACTGACTTTTAAAAACAGCTCTTTTAGCTGTTTTGGGATGTGTTGTGTTTTCAACCCTTGTTAAACACCATTACTTTGAGTATTTCTTAGGAAAAGTGAAATTAGATCTACAGCAGATAGAAATACAGGCAAGCTACAGATACCTGTAATTGTTTTCTGCTGCAGGGCAAAAAGGTTTGGGGGGAAAGTTTGGATCCAAACATGGGCACTATTGCTGTGATTTAAAATTGAAGCCTGCCCGACTCCCCAGCTGCTTTTGAAGTTAACAGTCAGGAGTTTCCATCATAGAGTTTCTACTTTGCATGTGGTTTTAGTCCTTCATGGTGTGTGAGCAAGTGTAGTGCCCAGTCCTATGCAAGTATACTCAGAAGCAAGTCCTTTTAGAGTCAATGGGGCTTACTCCCCAGGCAGTGGCGTAGCTAAGGCTTCTTTGACCTAGGGTCAAAGAAGATTTTGTAACCATCACTCTGCTGAAATCAAATTTAATTAACTAAATAAAAAGTGTGCCCTGTATTGATTAGTGACTAGTTCTACAAGTGCTCCCGCCCAGCACATGATCTTCTCTGGGGTGTGTGTGTGTGTGTGTGTGTGTGTGTGTGTGTGTGTGAGCCCAATGGTGTATGTGTAAGGCCGACATAGTAAGGCTGACATAACAGGGCTATATCTTAATGTCCATTAGGCAGCAGCAGCAGTGAAGTGCAGGCCAAGGGGAGGTTTTCCCCTTATATCCGTGTAAGTCCCAGTCATCCCTATGGGGCTGCTTGTATCTGCGCCTGCTGTTTTGCAGGCGCAGGTGCACGTGCGCAGGAGTGGCCCGAATCAGGGCCATCAAGGCAGGGGATGGGGTTTAGGATTTGGCACTATGACCATCCTGCATCACAACCCCCGTCACCACCCACTGTGTTGCCCAGTTACACCCTCGGCACGCCCTCAGTGAGACCCAGCGCCGACCGTGCACCACCGACGCTCGACCAGCACATGGCCAACGCTGCTGGCGGTTGCGGCGGCGCCTGAGCGTTGGTGCTGCTGCTGCATGCATCAGTCCAGCGCTGTACTGATGCTGATGCGCTTGACGGCATGTTTGCGACAGTGTTTGGCCAGCGCAAGTGTGTAGTGCCGGACAGATGAAAGATGAGGCTGCTTGGTTGGGAACACAATGTCGGGAAGCTGAACAGGCGGGCAGCCTTTTATAGCAAGGTACTACTCTTTCCCCAACAGAGCTGACGCATGAAGAGCTCCCTGCTGCTGCACCCCAGCCCTGTCTCGTTTCTCACATGCACCTTCCCCCAGAAACAATCTAAAAGGGTGCAGAAGAACACCAGCAAACAGCCACTATAAAAGACACTGTGTTGGGGTGACGAGGGACAGGTACTCTCCCTCTGCTAAGTGTAAGGGGAGCACCACTTGAAATTGCTTCTTTACCCAGTTAGCAGAGCTGACTGTGTTAGGATACATGGAAATGAGAGCTGACTCAAACTAACATTGGTTCCATGCTGTAGCATGACAACACCTTATCGGCTCTCAGAATGATCGGTCTCATTGGTCCGTTTTGAATTAAGAAAACTCACTTTTTCTTCCGTAAGGCAGTTGTGTTTTCTTTTTCTGATTAATTGGCCATAACATTTGGTAGAATACAGATATTTCAATGCAGTTTATTTCATTGCATTCTACATTAGATTACCCATCGAATGACATACAACATGATGGTACCAAGATTTTCACAATTTTGGCCACTTGTGTCAAGCTCAGCTTGTTGCCTCTCAAAAGCAATTAAAAAACCCACTGTCCAGCTTGATGATGCACAAGCATCATCGATAAGCGTTCTGTTAGCTCTAATACATGGAAATGAGAGCTCACTCGTACTCTTCATTGTCATATGTCTCCTGTGTCATAACAACACCTCATTGGCTCTCAGAGTAATCAGTGTCAATCAATTTTGAATTGAATCAATTTTGAATCCACCTTTCCTTACATAAGGCAGTTTTGTTTTCCTTTTTTTGTTATTTGGCTATACCGTTTGATAGAATACAGATATTTCAGTGCAGTTTGTTTCATTGCATTATGTATCAAATTACCCATCAAATGATGTCTATCAAATTACCCATCAAATGATGTCATCGTTATAACATGATGGCGTTATTAAAAAATACAAAGATTTTCACAATTTTGGCCAGTAGTGTGTTGTCCCCAGAGGTGCCACTCGGTGTGGTCCACACCCCCTAGCGATGCCATTGCTTGTGACTATGAGGATGTTAGGTGGGAAGCGTGTAAATGGATAGGGATTTCATTGTAAGAACTGTTTTGAAACCTGTGTTGGAAACAGTGCAAGCCAGCCAGCCTGCCTGCTCCCGCACAGGTTAGGATTGAGATGTGAGTTTATGTCAACCACATCAGGAATAGAGTTACACAAATCTGGTTCTAACTTATGATCTTGAAGACTTGAGCAAAAAGAGTCTTCCAAAGTCAGTAGTTGGTCACAGTCCCACCAAAAGTGATGAAGAAGTGTCCTTTTAGTCTGACATCCTTGGCAGTGCTCTGTTGACATAATGCAAAGCTTTGTTGACATAATGTAGTCTGAAAAGTGTTAAGTAGCATCTGCATTTTCCCTCAGTTGGGAGGAAATGGGACTTAAAGGGCTTCTTCTGCCACAAAAAGTTCCAGATGATGCTTAGAGGTATTTCTCTACCAGTTTCTTTTTCCCAAAACAATCTTCAGTCATCTCTGCTAAAATACCTTTGTGATCCTATTCTTTCCAGCACTTGTCTGAGCCATTCTAAAAAAATGGATGTAAGCATGTGTGGTATTAGGACACCATCAGCTGATTATTTTGAACAATGGTTTTCTAAAGCATGCTGTGCAGTCCTGCTGCTCTGGCATTTGCTACAGGTAGATGATCCCTTATCTGGACATCCAAAATCCAGACTATTCCAAAATCCAGACATCTTCATCCAAAACTTTTAAAAAGCTTTCTGTGGAAAGGAGGTCTTGTGCTCATTCCCACGTACAGGCTGGAAGTTCTATTCTCTGCTCTGTGGTGTGTGCCTGTATAGACATGGTTGAAAAATGCCAAACAGGCCAGCCAACACCCAAAATGGGTAACAGTGGAAAAAGCAAAAGAAAGCATTTCTTATTATATTTATGCAATTATTCCAAAAGCCAGAAAATCTGAAATCTGGACATCTTCCCATCCCAAGCAGTCCGGATAAGGGTTAATTAACCTGTAATATCTATGGGACACTAGTGTGGTATAGTCAGGATCCTATTGCAACTGCAAAGTTGAAAGGAGAATATCACTATTATTTCTGTAAGTCCGGCAGAAAGTCCCCCATTTATGGCCAATGCATACACCACAGTGCCAATGGCCTCTCTGAGCCATGTATGCAGGGGATGATCCATGCACAATTAGGGAATTCTGTGATCTAATTCTACCCCATCACACACTCCTAGAGAGTACAGGCTGGCAGACACAGCATGAGCCACTCGCACAGAAGAGTTAGGGGCACCGCCCCTAACTCTCTTAGGTACAGTGGAAGAAAGAGGAGGTATTTTAGAAGAGAAGGTATTCATGCATATGGTATTTTAGAAGCTGGGCAGCCCAATCCTAAGGGCACCCTGTTGTTGTTCAGTCGCTAAGTCGTGTCCGACTCTTCGCGACCCCATGGACCACAGCACGCCAGGCCTCCCTGTCCTCCACTAGCTTCC